>PVJC01028686.1:0-22383 GCA_004026665.1 Murina feae | reverse complement strand
GACAATTTTTGGGGGTTAAGGGTGTTGGGGATGCGTGAAGAGACTGGACAATAATTGTACACCTATGGATGAGGACAATGGGGGGGGCAAGGTCAGAGGTTGGGGTGGGAATTGGGAGGAGGGGAGCTATGGGGGAAAAAAGAGGAACAACTGTAATAATCTGAACAATAAAAATAAATTAAAAAAAAAAAAAAAGATTGAGATTTAATTAATTTCTAGCTCAATGGGTGTTGAATGTATCTTAGACTATATCTTTTAACAGATTTCTTCTTAATTGATGCTCACTTATAAGTAATTATCTAGGAACTTGGCAAAGTGAACTTGACACAACTCTAGATGTGTACCTCATGATATAGTTGGAAATAGGACACCTTAATTTGGTTCTTTGATTGGCAAACCTTATATTGAGAGCAATGTGCTTATATATGAAGTACCATTATCTAGGGCCTATACTATATTGAAAGCATCATTAACTTAATAATTAACCTATCATGTGAACATTTCCTGACTGTTAGGATTGCCACCAAGTCTGAATTAGCTTGGAAGGGCTTGGGTAACCTAGGGCTCTGGGAAGAGCAATAGAAAATGCCAGATGTGCTTCTAAAAAGTCAATAAGAATCTTGAGAATAGATAGCTACCGCCTTACTGCCTCTGCCTCCTGGAGGACAGGGTCTTCTCTATACTACAGATCAGAACCAGGAAAGCAAGGGAAGAGGATCCCTATGAGACATAATTCTGTGTATATATTGGGAGAATGGGGTGTGGAGTGGAAGGAGGTTATCAGGGGAAAGGAAGTTTATGGCTGTTTGCAGCTTTGAGCTTTTTCCAAGAGGAAGAGCCTTTTTAAGGAACATTCAACACTTAACCATGAGTCCCATGTAGTCTTTGTGAATGAAGGGAACCCTTGACCAACAAGCCCTTCTTTATGGGTTTTCCCCAGCAAGCCTGTGAGGAAGTGATTAATATTATTTCAACAGCTATTCCCTCATTTAATCCCTAGAGATTCCAGAATCTAGAAGGCCTGTTGTATGACTTAGGAAATGCATTTTGCATCTAGTACCCCAAGTAATGGTGTCAGTAATTTTTCAGACCCTGTCTTGGTATTACTGGTTAGGAACATTTGAGCTGGGCGATGTATTTTGAGGAGAGACCTGCCACCTAATTACGTTGATAGGCTTTATCTGTGAGGATAAGTCACGTGGGCAGGAGAAGTTAGGTCTAGAGAGCATGATGCTTAGGTATTCCCTGTAGGAGGTCCTCACTATGGTCCCCTCTGCCCACAAGAGGGACCTTTACCCTGAACAAAAGGGCATGCACAATGCCAGGGCTGCCTCTAGCCCACATTCTGTGAGAATTAGTAAAATTATCCCGTCTAGGTGGACACTGACCACAGGGTTCATGGTTGGTGAGAAAAGTAGAGCTGTATTTCAGCCCTCTTGCTCAGAGTGGGGTGCCTTTGTATACTGTACCATCTACTCAACCGTACGGGATGGCCTTACATTATATGCAAGCCTCCCATTGGTTTTCACCAAGTAAGAATCATAGTAATTTGAGGACTAATAAAAAAATTAATATGTTTTTTTGGGGGTCTCCAATAGAACCTTAACTAAATAGCATTCTTTTTCTGATTGGGTTCAAAATGAATGAATGAATGAATGAATGAATGAATGAATGAATGAATATACATATAAATAAGCTAGCCAAAAATATTACCTTTATTATTGACAGAGGTTAGACTGATCAGCAGATGCTGCACCTCTTTATTCACTGACTATTCAGATGCTGAATAGACACTATTTTTGAAACACTTCCTCTCTACTCCCCCCACATCAATTTTGGGAAGTAAATATGAACCCTATTTTGTAAATAAGGAACCTGCGTTTGTTAGAGGAGAAGTGAAACCCAGGCCTGACTAGACCCACCTTCTTCTTACTTGGCACTGCCACTTCTGGAGATCCAGCTGGAACTTCCACAACCAAAACCTAAGGAAAGCAACTAGCGATTCTTAGGAGATTTCCAAAATTGTCCTCTGGCAGAGTTTTTTCCTTTCCCCAGGGTTCTCCTTTGGCACAAGCTAAAAAGGCCTGGCTCCTCTAGCTGATGTAGAAATGTGTAAAGCCTCAAGTCCTCCAATTCCAGGTTATTTTTCATTGCCCCCGAGAGCATTAGGTCTAATACCAGCACGGATGTACTATTTTGAAGCTAAATGCGTTTCTCAGAAGACTCAGGCATGGTGCCATTTCTAGGTTCTATTTTATATCATCACCCAGGTCTTTGGGCCTCAGAGCAAAGTTGCTGCCGCACTCCTTCAGCCTGGTCTTTGCTGCTGAAGGAGCCAAGTTGTTTTGTCCAGCCTTTGCCCCCCAAGTATGTTGGGGGGGACTACATTCACAAACCCCCACATTCAAGGGCTTTTTGCTCTCATGGCTTTCCTCATTCCAAAGATACATTTTTTCCGTCTTAGGTCAGCTTCCTTTGAGATGAGTTGTGTTTAAGTGACTTCTTGAGTGTTTTCAAGGAGAAAGAGGATGAGAGAAATAAGGTAGGAGAGAGAAAGGGGGCTAAACAAGGTTTAGACTTCAGCTGGAGCCTGGCTTCAGCTAGATCCCATGGGGAGCTCCGGAGCACAAATTGCACCTCAGGGTTAGTCTTGCCTTAAGATTAGGAGGACTGGCCTTTTGTACCCACCCCACCCGCCATGGCAGTAATCATTGGCCACTGGCTGTGGAAGCCACATGCATATGCATGTAGCCTCCTGGTCAAGGTGGCAATTCTCCAGAGAAGGGTGTAGCTGTGAGTTGTAATAAGCAACTCTTCCAGAAGCTCCAGAGTCTGGGTGCACTGGCTGGTAAAAGGGATCTGGACAGGGCATCAACACCAGTTCTGAATCCTAAGACACAAAAACCACTTGGCCCTGAGTGTTGGTTCACTAATCTCAGAGATCCCAAAGATTATGCCTCACTACATACTCATTTCTACACATTTAATTGGTGAGTAAGCCGAGGCGAAAATCATAGAGCAGAATGGTCCTACATTTTCAAGTAGCTGTGACTAAAGATAATGTTAAAGCAGCATTCACCTATTTCAACATTCAGCCAGCTGCTGAAATACCTCACTCTGACTGCTACAGCATAAATTTCATTTTCTATTCACGACCAGCAAAATACTGCACAGTTTAATCTTACAGTGTGACCGACAGGTGGCGCCAGAGACACCCACACTTAGTCTAACAAATTTATGCCTTATATATGTATTTGCTAAAATTTAAATTCTTCTCTACTTAGATCATTTTCTTGTTGAAGGGCACTTAGAGCTTTAAATCCAACCCCAAACTTGGTAACTTGCAGTTCCTCATTTGCTGTTTGACCTCCTTCTTGTAGCGTTATTTGAGTATTAAAAAAAATAGGGTGATAGGGCCAGCGAATTCAGAAAGAAAACATCTATTCATTAGCAAAAGGAAGGAAAAAAGGCCAGAGTCCTGCATCCTTTTCCTTCAAGGTCTCTTGAGTGTATAAATGCCGAAGATTATTAGGAAATATTTGAATAACAGGATAAAAAGTCAAGGATACTGTCTCCAAAACATGAACTTTATTCCCCGCTGAAAACAGACTTGGATGGCAACCAAGTTCAAGTATTGCCCTGGCCAATATCTGACCACAGGGCTCCACTCTGGGAAAGGTCTCTGAGTCCAATGTTCACCATTTTCAAGTTGGTTTCTTTTGAACTTTGTATTTTATTGTTGGTGAAGGGAAGTAAAGGAGGAGGGGTGCTGCATCGTCCAATTTTTTTTCGCCTATCAAGCATTGCACTCTTTTCCTACATCAGCTTATCCCATGAAGCAGAATAGCTTAAGCAGACAAAACACTGAACTGGGAATTAGGCCATTGCAATTAGTTGATTCTCCAAGTAAACATGTATGGTTTTATTGACCAGTGTCACTCCAATAGATTCAATAAAAAAAATTTTTTTTTGACAATAAGGATACTGATTCTTAGGAATATCATTTAGGTCTAGGTCTAGCCAGGACCTCAATCCAGTTCTCTGACTCCAAGTTAAATCTAGATATTCCATGAGCTCACCATGCAAACTGAGACAAATCATCTCACCTCACTGGGCTTCCGTATTACTTATAATGTGAGAGGCTGGACTGCAGGGCCCAGTACACCTTCCAATTAGAAATCGCCAGATTCTGAATAGTACGTGTGTCGTGCAGTGTCTTGTGTACTGATAGGGACGGGAGGTGTGGCTTGGCCCATAGTCAGTAGGAAGGGAGGGTAAAGCTCACTTTGATAGTGTTCCAAAGTGGAAGGTGACACGGCTATTATACAATGCATTAAACAGTCTGCTTCTTGTATTGGGGGTGGGGGTGGGAGTAAATACCAGGTCCTGATTAGCCTTTCCTATACCTGTCGTCAGCTTATTATGCTGTAAACATTGTGCCTCTGGGAGCTTTTCTTTCCCAATGAAATGATCCTGGCATTTGGAATTCCTCCTTTCATGGCATCCTCTCCTGCCTTGCATGCCGCAAATTATTTTCACTGCCCTTCTCTGAACCTTTACTATTTTTGCTCTGCCTTTTTGGACAGCAAGACTGATTAAACGAGGATTTTAAAAAAGTTTTGTTGCATAAAAGATAGAGGCAGCAGGACGCTTCAAGGATACATGTGGATTCCTTCCCCAAACATATCTCCATAATGTGAATGGGAAAAGTCAGGAGAGAGGAAGAAAAGAAACTAGCCTTCATGGAGTCCTAAGTCTGTCAGGCTGTCTGCTATATATATTTTTAATTTTAATTTTTAAATTTTTTTTGCTTTCTTTTTAAAAATTCTTTATTGTTGTAAGTTTTACATATGTCTTCCCCCCACCCCCCCATTGACCTCTCCCTGCCTGCTCCCACCCCCCAGCACATGCCCCCATCCCCTATTGTCTGTGTCCATTGGTCATGCTTATAGGAATGGATGCAAGTCCTCACTCTCCCCTGCCCCATTCGATATCTTATCTCTCGTTATCCTCTGGGATGGGGGGCAGTGTTGTCATAGAGAGATCTGGCCTCTGATCAAGGCCCTGACCCTGCTCACCATGCAACTCTGAGCAATTTATGTAACTTTTGGTTTCCTTAGTGAGACAATATACACAAGATACTCAGTATTAGCCCAGAGTTAGCGCTCAGGGAATATTAGCCACTGCCATTACTACTCCCTCAAAGGGCAGGTCTTATTTTTTTCACATCGGATGAAGAAACTAAGGTCCTAAGAAATTAAGTAAAAGATTCTCAAACTCATATTGATCTGACACTGTAATGGATATCTGTTTGTTTTCCCAGCACCCCTTCTTTCCCCAGGGAAACCATTCTATCCTCCCCGCTAACCCACGACAGTTTACTAGGACAGACCCTATAGTAGTCAAAGATTGAACTCTAGCTGGGCAACCTGCTTCAAATCTCAGATCTTATTAGCTATGTAACTTTGCACAGACTCCTTAACCTTTCTGAGCCTTAGTTTCTTTGTCTATCAAATTGGAGTTATAAAAGTTCCTGCAAAGGTTAAATAAACCAATACAAATAAAGTGATTATAGCAGTACCTGACACTGTCAGTGCTTATCAAGTGTAAATTGTTATTCTTTTTACCTTTCCTGTCTCCTAGCTACAGGGGTGGGCACATGACTCAGTTTGGTCAATCAGAGTGTCCTATCTTCTTCACCATGATTGGTCTAGGGTAGGGTCAGCAAAATTTCCCTGTGAAGAACAGATAGCAGTATTTTAGGCTTTGTGGGCTATATAGTCCCTGTCACCATTACTCAATTCTACATTTGTAGCAGAAAACAGACATAGTCAATACATAAAGGAACCAGTGTGGTGTGTCCTCTAAAAGTGAAATTTATGGGCACTGAAGCTTGAATTTCATGAAATTTTTAAGTGTTACAAAATATTATCCTCCTGTGGTTCTTTACCCCCCGCCTCCCAACCACTTAAAAATGACAAGACAATTCTTACTAGCTTGTGTACTGCCCAAAAGCAGGAGGTGTCAACTGGATTTGGCCTGTGGGTGGTAGTTTGTTGCTTGATGGTTTGTTGACTAATGGTCTAAGGGATGAGCATGTGACCCGCAAAGGATCAGAGTCTTGCTATGAGATAGAATTCATAGACACTGGGAGATAGTGTGTGCCTCTTCCTCTGGGTCCCCATTCCCGTGTCTGTCTTCCTTCCCACATGGAGAGATGCTGTCTGTGGCAGGAGAGAATGAAGTCAACCGTAAAAAGAATCAGAGCAAAGCAGAGCCAGTTAAGAGATACAGAAAGAGAAACAGAGCCCTGGAAACTTCATTAGAGTCTCTAGATCTAGCCATGCCTACTAGCTCCATGAGCAAATACATTCCTTTTTTAAAAAATGGTTTAAGTCAGTTTGATCACCTACAATGAGAGAATTCTGATAGAGACTTACTGGACTCGTTTCCTTACATTATGTAATATCACCTTACAAAATTATCATTATTATTATTTAAAATATATTTTTATTGATTTCGAGAGAAAGGGCAAGGGGGGAGAGAGAGAGAGAGAGAGAGAGAGAGAGAGAGAGAGAGAGAGAGAGAGAGAGAGAGATTCAGCCTGGGCATATGCCCTGATCAGGAATCAAATCGTGACCTCCTGGTTCATAGGTCAACGCTCAACCACTGAGCAAAACTGGCTGGGCTCACCTTGCAAAATGATTAAGAAAATTTTGTATTGTGTATTGTTTATTGTGTATTTACATTGGGGCCAGGTAGTTTGGTAATAGCTTTCACATGTGATCTCCCATTTACTTCTTACATCAACCCTCTGAGGTTGGCATTATTTTCCTCAAGCACAGAGACACCTTAGATGCCAGTAGACTGCTTGCCAGGATCCAATGTTGGTGGCAGATTGGAGCAACTTGAAAGAATTTTTAAGGAGGTGGGGAATGAACTTCACAGGTCCCTTTTCTGTCCACCATACTCCCCAAGGAAAAGTAAACTCTGTCAGGGCACGCTTAATCCCTTTTCTGGGAAAGAGAGCATGTCCTGGTTAGGAATTCCCAGTGTTCCCTCTGGCCATTCTGGGCAGTGGGGTGTGGCAGTTTCTTGCCCAGCTGCCCAGCAGAGAGTGGACAAGCAGCTGAAGTACGATGATGAACAGCCTGGGTTAATCCAGGCTACAGTTTGCAACTCCCTTGCAGGACCCATCCAGGATTTCCTTTAGAAGTATCACTTCACAGCAGCTGGCTGGCTTGACTTTGCCAACTGCTTGACCTCTGGGTGCACAGGGGGCTTGAGCAGGTAGATGTTGGCCAGGCTGAGGAGGAGGCACACCCTGAGCTCCTTAGGACAGAACAGAAAGGCTTGCACAAACAGGGTTTGTATGATGGAGCCAGGAAAAATGATCCTCCACATCCATTAACACTCACCCTGATACATCAAGACCTATGAGTTTGGGATTGAAGACAAAGAACTCGCGTATCAATAGTTTGAGGCTTGAATCCCTCCTCAGGCTCTGGGAGTCATAAGGTACGGAATTTTGTTATTTTGTGTTTACTGGTACCTGGTGTACCCTCATCACTTAACTCACACTTGGCCCTGAGCAAGGCACAAAGAATATTTGAGTGGATGAGTAGATGAGTCCAAGCATCTGCTTTCATAAAACAGGAAATGGCTGAGAGGACACTACCTTGATGAGTTCCTCTCTTTGTTTATGTTACTTTCTGGAACTCTTAAAAGTCATATGTCCTCTTATGGACATCTACACTATCCTTTAGTGCAATGGAGTAGGAAGTTACCCCATTTCACAGAGCATTTTATAGACAGTGATTTTCCTAATTACAGCCTACTGGCCTGAAAGAGTCCATGCATCTGTGGATGAAAAAGGGGCCACATAATAAACCTGACAAGCTTAGTGGAGGACCGCTGTGGCTATATGGAGTCTTTTGTGGTTCCATATAAATTTTGGAATGATTTGCTCTAGTCTTGTAAAAATGCTATTGGAATTTTGATAAGGAATGCTTTAAATCCATAGATTACTTTGGTTGGTATGGACATTTTAATGATATTAATGTTTCCTATTTATGAGCACAGTATGTGCTTTTTTTACTGTCTTATAATTTTCCGAGTACAGGTCTTTTACTTCTTTGGTTAAATTTATTCCTAGGTGTGTTTTTAAAATGTAATTGTATATAGGATTGTTTTCTTAATTTCTCTTTATGATAGTTCGTTATTGGTATAAAAAATGCAACCAATTTCTGAATATTACTTTTGTACCTGCTACTTTACTCAATTCATTTATTAGTTCTGACAGTATTTTTGGTTGAATCTTTAGGGTTCTTTATTTATAGATAGTATCATGTAATCTGAAAATTATTACAGTCATACTTCTTCCTTTTCAATTTAAATGCTCTTTTTCCCTCCTTCTTTCCCTCCCTCCCTCATTCCCTCCTTCCCTCTTTCTCTCTTCCTTTCTTCTGATTGCTGTAGCCAAGATTCCAAACTACGTTGAATAAAAGTGGTAAAAGTGGACATCCTTGTCTTGTTCTAATGTTAAGGAAAACAGTTTTAGCTCTTTCCTGTTGAATATGATGTTAACTGTGGATTTGTCATATATAGCCTTTATTATGTTGACTTATGTTCCCTCTATTCCCACTTTGGTGAGACTTTTTATCTTAAATGGATGCTGGGTTTCGTCAAATGTTTTTTCTGTATCTATTGATGAGATCAGATTATTTTTATCCTTCATTTTGTTTATGTCGTGTATTACAGTTAATTGATTTGTGTATATTGAATGAGACTTGCATCCCAGGAATAAATCCCACTTGAAAGAGCATTTAAATTGAAAAGGAAGAAGTAAGACTGTTATAATTTTCAGATTACATGATACTATCTATATATATAGAACCCTAAAGATTCAACCAAAAATACTATCAGAACTAATAAATGAATAGAGTAAAGTAGCAGGTACAAAAGTAATATTCAGAAATTGGTTGCATTTTTTATACCAATAACGAACTATCATAAAGAGAAATTAAGAAAACAATCCTATATACAATTATATTTTAAAAACACATCTTTTTAAATGATCTTTTAAATTATCTTTTAAAAGATCTTTTACTTGATCTTTTAAATATAATTCAGTTGGCTAATATTTTGCATCTATGTTCATCAGGCATATAGGTCCATAATTTTATTTTTTTGTAATGAAAAATTACAATTTGGTTTTGAAATCAGGGTAATGCTGGCCTTGTAAAATGAGCTTGGGAAATCTTTGGTAAAATTCACCTGTGAAGCTATCTAGCCCAGGACTTTTGTTTGTTGGGAATTTCTGGTTACTTGATTTCACTTTGTTAGTAGCAATTGGTCTGTTTAGATTTTATGGGGTTTTTTTCTTGATTCAGTCTTGTAAGATTGTATGTTTCTAGGAATGTATGCATTTCTTCCAGATTGTCCAATTTGTTCATAGTATTTCCTTATAATCCTTTGTATTTCTATGGTGTCAGTTATCATTTCTCCTCTTTCATTTCTGATTTTATATATTTGGGTTCTCTCTCTTTTTTCTTGATGAGTCTGGATAAAAGTTTATCAATTTTTTCTTTTCAAAGAACCAGCTCTTGCCTTCATTGATCTTTTGTATTTTTTTAGACTCTGTTTTTGCTTATTTCTGCTCTGATCTTTATTACTTTCTTCTACTCACTTTGGGCTTTGTTTGCTATTCTTTTTTTAGATCCTTTAGGTGTGAAGTAAGATGTTATTTGAGATTTTTCTTGTTTCTTGAGGTAGGTCTTTATTACTATGAATTTCCCTCTTAGGACTGATTTCACTATGTTCCATAGATTTTGGGTCATTGTGTTTTCATTTTCATTTGTCTTGAGGGATCTTATTATTTCTCCCTTGATCTCATTGCTAGCCCATTCATTTTTATTTTTTATTTTTTTGCCATGTTATTTAGCCTCCATGTGCTTGTATGTTTCCCAGTATTTTTCTTGTAATTGATTCCTAGTTTTATATCATTGTGGTCAGAGAAGATGCTTGATATGATCTCAGTCTTCTTAAATTTATTGACTTATTTTGTGGCTTAACATGTGGTCTATCCTGAAAACTGTTTCACTTGAAAAGAATGTATATTCTGTTTTGAAATGAAATTCTCTAAAAATATCAATTAAATCCATCTGGTCTAATGTGTCATTTAAGGCTGATGTTTCCTTGTTGCCTCTTGCTGTGGTGTTAACATCTCCTATTATGATTGCATTATCATCAATCTTTCTCTTTATATCTGTAAATATTTGTTTTACATGTCTATATATGCCTATGTTAGGTGTATAAATGTTTATAAGTATTATTATATCCTCCTGTCAGATTGGTCCCTTTACCATAATGAAATGTCCTTCAGTCATTATTTTTTCAAATAAGTTCTCAATTTCTTTTTCTTTTTTTTTAATATGTCTTTATTAATTTCAGAGAGGATGAGAGAAAGAGGTCAAGCCCACAACCCAGGCACGTGCCCTTGACTGGAATCAAACCTAGGACCCTTCAGTCCTCAGGCCAATGCTCTATCCATGAGCCAAACTGCCTAGGGTGATTCTCAATTTCTTGTTCAGTCTCTTCTCCTTCTAGTAGCCCTAAGGTGTGGTGGTTGTTATGCTTAATGTTGTCCCAGAGGTCCCTAAACTATACTAATTTTTTTTCTTTTTTCTGTTCTGATTGCATGTTTTCTGCTCCCTGTCTGCCAAATCACTGATTTGAGCCTCTGCTTCATCTAATCTTCTTTTAGTTCCTTCTAGTGTATTCTTGTTTTCAGTTAATTTATTCTTCTTTTCTGACTGGTTCTTTTTCATGCTTTCTATGCCCTTTTTATGTTTACTGCCCTTTGTTGAAGTTCTCACTAAGTTCATCTATTCTTCCTCTAAGTTCATTGGGCATTGTTATAACCAGAGTTTCAAACTCTGTATCTAGTAGATTGTTTCCCTTTTCATTTAGTTGTTGTTGTTTTTTTGTTAGTTTGTTTTTTTGTAAGTTTTCTCCTGTACCTTCATTTGAGGCATGTTTTTTTTTGTCTCCTCATTTTGGCTGCTTCTCTGTGTTTGCTATTCTGTATTAGGTACATCTGCTACATCTCCCAGTCTTGGCAGGTTGGCCTTATGTGGTCCTGTGGGGTCCAGTGGTGCTGTCTCCCTGAATCAAGTGCTCCAGGAGTGTCCCTGTGTGGGTTGTATGTGCTCTCCTGTTGTAGTTGAGCCTTGATTGCTATTGGCACATCAGTGGGTGGGGTTGAACCTCAGGCTGACTGGCTGTGAGGATTGGCCACAACCACACTATATGAGCTACTGTGTGGAGATTAACCCCATTGAGTGGATTTTGCTCCAGAAGGGATCTGGTGCCTGCCAACACCACCCTTTGGGTGTGCCATTTGTGTCACTAACCTGAAGCATGGGCCAAGAGCAGCCACCTGCAAGGTCCAGCCACCAGAAGAGCCCTGGGGTGTGAGTTGTGTGGGACAGGGTTCCAGGGAGTCACTATGGTGGGTTCTAGTGGTGTCCACTAGGTTAATGCAGACTCAGATTTGGTGCCAGTGCTGGGCCTGGGGCTGATTAGCAAGAGGCAAATAGCAAGCTGAGGCCAGTTGCCACCTGCCTGGAGCCTGTGAACCCGAGAGCCTTTAGTAAAGTCAGCAGCCCAGGCCAAGGCTGGCTGCTTGCTGCTGAAAGCTCATATAGACATTTTTTTGCTGAACCTTAACCAAGCTGAAATCAAGTGCTAGGTGCTGAAAATTTTAAGCAGAGACTTCTAGACAAAAAGTATCTAAAATGGAGGAAGAGGGCCAAGTAGGGGAAAATGTGCAAAAAGGTAAAAAATCGGAGTTTGGCTATTTCCTGCCTAGCAGGCAGGCTGTGAACCCAGTTCCCTTTGGCTTGTTCGTAGGGCAAGGCTGAGTTATCAAGCTATAAATTCTACAAGTGTAAGTGTGAAGAATGTGGAGATTAATGTGGGGAAGTCTTCATTTCAGCAGAAGGGGCACAATAGTGGCCAGCTGGAGATGGAAGACAGAACACATCCCAAGTGTGAGCCAGCAGAGATTTGAAATTAGAATCAGAGCTCAACCTATGTTTAGGCTTTAAGATTCTGATTGTAAGTGGATAGGGCTGGCGAGTTATTGGGGGAAATTCTGTAGAGACCTGCAGTGACACAGCATTGATTTGCCAAGATAAATTATTAGCATATTTATCTGATCATTTCAGTCAATGTATCTTCTTGGCAAGGAGAAGCGTTTGTGTAGGGACCTGGTGTCTTGGAGAGGAAGGGTGAAAGAAGAGGAGAGCCCTGCAAAGGTGAGCTGGGGAAGGTCAGCTGATGCCCAGAGAGCCCATCTGGCTTTGCCATCAAAGGCAGCTTGATGGAGACGGATTGCCTAAACAACTTGCCAAATTTCCAGTGGGTTATGGATGACACCCTCCACTGGAACTCGTGGCCTGGGATCCAGGCCTGGAGCTGACTTTGGAACTTATTGTAGAGGATCATTTTTATTGGGAAGTGTGGTTTGGAATGTAAAACTGTTGAGGACTCTGACTATCTTTGAACATCAATGTTTGCTGGCATAAACTAAGGCTCTCTGGGTTCTTGGATATTTAACAACACCCTATTTCCTCATGACGGTTAGACTACATATAAACAATGACTATGTGGGAACTAAGAATTCAAGGATGATGACCCTCTTAAGGTATGCTTTGAGTGGAAGGATTTAAAACTACATTCTCTTAATATAATATCACCCAAAGTAATAATACTTTTCTGTATTATCTTAATGGCCAAAACATGGGAACTCTGTACCAACTCTACCATTAATGTGTGAAGTTGGGCAAGCTATTTAACCTCTGTGTGCCATTTTCCTTCCCGTTAACCTGAAGGTAATAGTACCTTCTATTCTTCCCACAGAGGTTCTTGTCAAAGTGAAATCAGATAGCAAGAGACTAAGTACTTATGTATGAGACGTAGGTTGAGAATCTGGGTTTAATCCCAATTCTAAGATTTACCATCTGTATAATCTTGGGTATGTTTCTTAACTTGTCAGTGCCTCACTTTTCTGATCTCTAAATACCTCTCTCAAAAAGTTGTAAAAGCCCTGACTGGTTTGGCTCAGTGGATAGAACATTGGCCTGTGGACTGAAAGGTCCCAGGTTCGATTCCAATCACGGGCATGTACTTTGGTTGCGGGCACATACCCAATGGGGGGCGTGCAGGATGCAGCTGATTGATGTTTCTTTCTCATCGATATTTCTATCTCTCTCCCTTCCTCTCTGTAAAAAATCAATAATAAAAAAAGAAGTTGTAAAGTCTGGCCCAGCCAGAGTGACTCAGTTGGTTAAGGTTGCAGGTTTGATTCCCAGTCAAGACACATATCTGGGTTGAAGGTTTGATCCCTGGTTGGCTCATGTACCAACTGCACCAACTGATTAATGTTTCTTTCTCTCCTCTGCCTCTTGTTCTCCCTAAGCATGTCCTCAGGTTAGGATAAAAAAAAAGTTGTGAAGACTGAATAATGTATGAAAAGCATCTTGCTTATAGATGGGGAGATAAATTGTACCGCTTATGATTATGACTCTTATCAAGCAATAAATACATGCTAAGTTTTTAGACTAGTACTTTACCTGGTAATGAGAAATGCTAATTATTATAATTAATGTTTCTAACAGATACGGAAAAAACATTTCCAGGCAGCTTTTTTCTTGCTTCTCTAGAGAATGGTTGAGTAAAACAGAAGTCAATTCAATCCATGCAAAACCACCTGGGCTTTATTGGATCTAGAACTTTACCCACCGCTTTTGGAAATCATGTTTCACGAGAGTTTTCATTTTACTCAAATAAGAACAATGTAGGGACTAAAACCACTAACAGTATTTAATGCACAGGCAAAACCCAAACTGGGGATAGGCCTTGGCCGTGACTCCTCAGCAATAACTTCGTAACAACCACAGCCCCACAAAAATAATGTTCTGCCAGAAGCCTCAAAGCCAGGGTGGTGTCCTGCCACCAACTCACCACAAGAGATTGTACCAAAACAGTGGGGAAGAAGGAGCTCACATTTTAAAAATTACAGGACAAAGAAACGAAAGTCCAAAATACTCATAGGCAGAATGTATAATAACATTCATAGTTGAGAGACCTAACTACACTAGGACACTTTAGCTAGGAAAAACTTACAACAGGGTAAGAAATTGGTTAAGCTTGCTAGAAAGCTAATAAAACACCTAGATATTTATTTTTCTAGCCCAAGGACCTAATAGTTACATCAAAATTTTTTCTGCTCATTACATCTTTTGGGAAGCAGTTCTATTTGTGTGTTTAATAAGTTTCTGAAAATGCATATGAAAAGTTTAATGTATAAAAATCAAGCAATCGCCTTACATGTTATGTGAGGAATTTTATCCCCAAGAGCTAAAAAAAATTATAAAGTCCCTAGTAGATATTATAAATGTTTTAATCTTGGGTTAAAAATAGAAACCTTAGTGTTACATGACATATACACAATTATTAAAAATGTTCAAAACACAGTTAAACATTAAATGCAGACAAATATATATATATCATGTTTCACGAGAGTTTTGATATATATATATATATCAAAAATCAATATATCTCACAAATCAATATATATATATATATATTTGTGAGAGGAAGGGAGAGGAAGAGAGAGATAGAAACATCAGTGATGAAAGAGAATCATTAATCAGCTGCCTCCTGCACACCCCCTACTGGATATTTAATAACCCTGCCATGTGCCCTCGACTGGAATTGAACTCAGGATCCTTCAGTCCACATGCCGATGTTCTCTCTACTGAGCCAAACAGCTAGGACAAAATGACATTTTGTTTAGATATAAGATATTGAGTTAGTGTTAGAAAGGAGGACTTCCTTTTCTTTTTTAAAAAAATAATTCTTTATTATTGAAAGTATTAGTATGTCCCCCTTTTCCCCCCATTGACTCCATCCAGCCCGCCTCATCCCCATCTCACTCCCTGTCCCACCCTAGGCTTCACCACCCTATTATCTATGTCCATGGCATATATACATACAAGGTCTTTGATTGATTACTTCCCACCCACCCACCCTCCCCCATCTTCCCTCTGAGATTCTGCACCCTGTTCCATGCCAGTCTCTGGATCCACTCTGTTCATCAGTTTAATTCATCACTTAGATTCCACAGATGAGTGAGATCATGTGATCCTTGTCTTTCTCTGACTTATTTCACTTATCATGATATTCTCCAGGCCCCAGGAAGGAGAACTTTCTGATGAAAGTGTACAATTACTGGTTTGGGCAGGGTATTTTGCACAGGAATGAGCAACCTAATAAATAGATTATGATGCTATCAGTTTTCTGTCAAATTTCTATGGGGATCAAGATGGTAGAATGAACCTAGCTGGTTTTGCTCAGTGGTTGACCATCGACCTATGAACCAGCAAGTCAGGGTTCAATTCTGGTTAGGACACATGCACGAGTTGTGGGTTTAACCCCCAATGTGGGGCATGCAGGAGGCAGCAGATAATGATTCTCTCAGTGATGTTCCTATCTCTCTTTCCCTCTCCCTTCCTCTCTGAAGTCAATAAAAATATATTTTTTAAAAAGATAGAATGATTATTCAGGTCAATCTTGCTTCTTCTACCCTTCGATGTCCTTAAAATAACATAATTTGAATAAAAAGAACTTAGGGTTGGCATATTTAGTAAAAAATACATGATATCCAATTATATTTGGATTTCAGATAAATAATAAATAATTTTATAGTATAAATATGTTCAAAATGCAGTGTTTTTGACTTACTATATTTGTCATAAAAAGAATAAATCCATAACCATAAAAAGAACGAATCCATAACACTACCATCAGCAGGTCATAATTATGAAGAATTTTGATTGCATCATATTGGATTTGTCCTATAATTCTACTTCTGTATTTACCTGATAGAAATGAAAAGGTATATCCACAGACTGTTCACAGCAGCTTTATTTATAATAGTCAGAAATCTAGAAACAACCAAATACCCATCAGCTGTATTATGGATAAACAATTTGTATATCTAACAAGTTCCCAGGTGTGCTGACATTGCTGCTTCAGGCACTATACTTAGAGAACTATTTTTCTAGAAAAATCTATAAAATAGATTGGATCAGAAAGAAAGATAAAAGATTAAAAGAAACTGCCAGCTCAGAGTCATGGTGACGACAAGTCAAGTACAGTCAGAGGCCCTGAAATAATTAATTATCCGGATAATTAATTATAGACCTGCATCCTGAATAGTAAAGCCAGCCATGTCTTTGACTGCCCCACATCACCACCACCCAGTGGTCAGACAGGGACAGCCTTAGAATCTGGGTTATAACCCCAAGAGAATGTGAGCTTCCTACCTGGGGAGGGATAGTGATATGTGGGAGTGGAGGGCTGAGAGAGATAAATTGAAACTTCCAAAATGAACTCAGAAGGAATCAACAATGTAAGTCAACTTTGTGTAGGTAAAAAACTCATTGACGTCCTTCAATGCCCAAGTAGTATTCTCCCTGTCTGGCCACAAGGGGAGAAGTTAGAGGTGGAGAGGGCAAGGAATCTTCATCCTGCCTGCCCCAGGCCCAAGTCCCTAATGTAGAGTCTCTTGGTCAAATCCCTATCCACTCAGATGAATATCACAGCTGCCCTTTCTTTTAGGGGAGTGTCCTGCAGAGGGAGCCCATGTCAGGTACCTGAGACCATAAACATATGAACAGACAACTAAGGATGACCAGGCATCTGAGGATCACCAGACATCAAGACTAGGAAAGGACAGGAAGAACAAACTGGCCATAACTCAGGGCAGAGGAGACTTGGAAAAAACACACACGCATTTGCATACTAGGATATATTTGAGAGGCTATGGCATGCATAAAACAAAAACACAAATGCAATCGTAGCCTAAGGCTGCTAAGAAATGTAATAAAAACTAAACACAG
Organism: Murina feae; assembly: GCA_004026665.1. Taxonomy (NCBI): domain Eukaryota; kingdom Metazoa; phylum Chordata; class Mammalia; order Chiroptera; family Vespertilionidae; genus Murina; species Murina feae. Next base: position 5,413 of record PVJC01028686.1, on the reverse strand, counting down.
CTGAGGACTGTGTCTCTTACTGTTCCTCTCTTGTTTTCTTTGTAAGTAATAATGGCAAGATGCAATAAAATATGCACAAAAAACTGTGGAATAGAAAAAGATGGGATCCTGCCAAGGCAGAGCTGTGGGTTGGCAGGTGGTGCAGCCGTGGGATTCCTCCAACTGCTCATGAAACTGCAAGTGCAGGAAATTCCAGATTGGGTGTGGGAAAGAGGTTTTAGGGGTGACATGTGTAATGTGTGAAAATCGGGTTGTATGAAATTTGAATATGTGAAAGTTAAGAACCATCTGTGTCCACATTCCACTGGGCTTTCCCCAGAGCTTAGTCATCTAAATCCTTCAGCTTAAATTCAAGGTCACCATAACAATAACTAATATCTATATATCACTCTGATACTTAATGGCTTACAAAACTCTTTCACTAATTATTATAATTAAATCTGATCTTGGGAAGCAGCTAATGGCCCGGTTCTATCCTTGAGGGAACAGAGGCAGCCAGCAATTTGTATCTTCCTTCCAGGAAATTCAAAGACTTGTCAGAAAGGCAGTTTTGCAAATTGTTTCCCAGAGGATGATCTGCAGATTGTTGATCCCATAGGACTGTGGTTTTTAAACTGTAGTGTATATCAGAATTGCTTGGGTGGCTTGTGAAAAAACCACAGATTGCTGCCCCTACTTCTCCCCGCTAATCCCCCCAGCCCCCAGATTCTGATTCAGTTGGTCTGGGTGGAACCAGAGAATTTACATTTCTAACAAATTCCTAAGTGCTGCTGCCACTGCTGGTCAAGGGGTTCCACTCTTTGAGAAGCTCTACCATAGGTATTCTCTGAACAAAGGATCCCAGGGTCAAATTGAGAGGTGTTTACTATGTAATAATATACAAAATAGCTTCTGCTCTGTAAAGAGAGGAGTAGGAAACATGAGACTGATTATCCTATACTAGAGCCCCGATGCACGAAAATTCGTACAAGAGTAGACCTTCCTTCCCCCAGCTGCCAGCACTGGCTTCCCTCTGGCACTCAGGACCCAGGCTGGCTTCCCTCTGGCCCTGGCTTTGTCAGAAAGAATGTCGGGAATGATGTCCAGAAGATGTCCGGTCTAATTAGCATATTACCCTTTTATTATTATCTACTCTAATAAAAGAGTAATATTGAAATTGACCATTTCACTGGGATGTCTAAGCCACGCCCACCAGTCAATCAGAGTGGCTGTATGAAAATTAACTCAGCCAAGATGGAGGCTGGCAGCCCAACCACGGAGGCGTGTGCGGGTGCGGCACAGGTGGCAGGGTGAGCGAGGCGCGAAGGGTGGGTGGCAGGCCTTGGGGCGGGTGGGGGCATGCTGGGCAGGCTTGGCCAGCCTGCAAACTGCCATCATCCCCTCACCCAGGCTGGCCAGGCATGCCAGCAGGTGGACATCCCCTGAGGGGTCCCAGACTATGAGAGGGTACAGGCCGGGCTGAGGGACCCCTCGAGTGCACAATATATTGTGCACTGGGCTCCTAGTAGATAGTAAAAGGCTAATATGCAAATTAACTGAACAGCAGAACTACTGGTCACTATGACATGCAATGACCACCAGGGGGGTAGATGCTCAATGCAGGAGCTGCCCCCTAGTCGTCAGTGTGCTCCCAAGGGGAAGTGTCACTCAGCCAGAAGCCAGGCTGATGGCTGGTGAGCACACTGGAGATGGGGAGAGCACAGTGCTAAGGGTGTCTGACTGATGGGGGGAGCAAGTCTAAGCCATTAGTCAGACATCCCCCGAGGGCTCCCAGGCTACAAGAGGGCACAGGCCAGGCTGAGGAACCTCACCCCCAGTACACAAATTTCATGCACTGGGCCTCTAGTATTAGAATATTGTAAGTAATTTGATTTTAAGAATATTTTAAAATGCCATGGATGTCTTATCTTTTAAACTAAAATGGAGGGGGGAGATGTGATGTACAGAAAAATAACTGAAATAAAAGATCACCTACAAAGCTTAATGAAAAATTCTTAATGATCTGGGAAAATGTTTATGATGTACAATAGAATCTCGACCATGGACCTTAACATAGATCTATCTTTTTCCCTGTGCAAGAGAGAGAGAGAAAGAGAGAGAGAGAGAGAGAGAGAGAGAGAGAGAATTCTCAACAGTGATTCTCTTTGAATTTCGAGCTTATGCACATTTAGTGGGGTTTTTTGTGCTTTCTATGTTTGGTATGTACATAATATTTATGCAGTCAGGAAAATAAATCCGTAATTTGTTTAAAAGGTACTTAGAATCTGTTAGGAATCTCAATTTTTAAAAATCCTCATTTTTTTTTAAGACCACCTTTAAAATTCTACGTCTTTTGTTTAAGCCAACTCTCTGATAGAATTACACATTTCTTGTAACAGAATTCAGACAAAAGGCAATTACCAGTGCAAAAGAGGGATTATGCCATTAAATCAACTTGGATTAAATTATCACATTTCATTGCATGTAGGCTGTAATTAAGGCAAGTTCAAACTAGACTAATCTTTTCTCTTTTTTCCCCCTTGCACTCCCTAATGATCTAATTTCGTATCCTTGCCTACAATTTTTATGTATGTTACCTTACTGTGTTTGAAAACTCACCAAAGTTAAAGGCCAACTTCTGATAGCAAATGTCTTGTCAAACTTAGAAAATGATGGTAAGTAAACCTGTACATATTTTGATATGCTGATTGCAGCAACCACATATCAAGAGAATGAGGTCCTGTGGTACAAGCTCATACTCTACAAATGTCATATAGGGAATTATTCTCCTTAAAGAAAAAATGTATTAATTCAGAATTAGCTGATTTAGAAAAAAATTCCTAGACAGACTCAATGTAATTTGGGGTTGGTGGGGGGCAGGGGGTACAATAGGTAGCTTAAATCATCCTGGGTCTATTTTTTATTTTTTAAAAATATGTCTTATTGATTTTTTTACAGAGAGGAAGGGAGAGAGTTAGAGAGTTAGAAATATCGATGAGAGAGAAATATCGATCAGCTGCCTCCTGCACACCTCCCACTGGGGATGTGCCCGTAACCAAGGCACATGCCCCCAACCGGAATCGAACCAGGGATCCCTCAGTCCACAGGCCGACACTCCATCCACTGGGCCAAACCGGCCAGGGCTGTTTTTATTTTTAAAAATAGAATGTTACTGATTTCAGAGAGGAAGGGAGAAGGATAGAGAGACAGAAACATCAATGATGAGTGAGAATCATTGGTTAGCTGCTTCCTGCACGCCCCCTACTGGGGATGGTGGAATCAAACCTGGGACCCTTCAGTCTGCAGGCTGATGATGCTCTATTCACTGATGATGTTCAAACTGGCTAGGGCCATCCCAGGGCTATTTAAAATAACCCCAAATGGTTCTAATTTCTGTAATAGGTTCATGAAAACACCCCTTCAAATATTCAGTTAGTAGTGCATATATTGTATATCTATTAAGTGCCCAATTCTGTAAGATCTACAAAAAGTTTCCTGCCATAAAGAAGCTTCTCTTTAAATTAGTAGAGATAAGGTTCACACATGTGAAGCAATAAAACACAAACGGACACTATACATGAGTGGCTCAGCCAAGTCAGCCCACTCCACAAGGGCGGGGCTACATCCAAGCATCTCCACACCCCTGTAAGCACTACTGTGGTAGTTCAGGGTGTTAGCAGTGCAGGACTACTAAAGGACTTAAAATCTAGAGCAGATTCTTGCTCTAGGAAGTCTTCAGCAAAGGGGCATTCCTCCTTTCTCTTTTTCTCCTGCTTGCAGCCTTCTGAACATTTATGATCCGCTGCAAGCTCGTGAGGGAAGTAGACAAGTATGTCCTTTTAAGGAAGTATGACAGCTAAGGTGCTCTTGGCTGCAACTAAGTGAAAAGCCTATTCAAATGGACACAATAAAGAGGAAATTGCACATCTCACAAGATAAGCACAGAGTAAGGATGGTTGCAGGTGTATCAGGATTAGAGGCTCCTGTTAAGGAACCAGTTAAGGTGCAGGTTTCTTTACCTGCACCTGTCCGCCTCCATCCTCAGGCTGGTAGCAGAACGGCTGCTGCCGTTCCAGGAGGCACTCCCAGGTGTGCGCATAGTCCAGAGCAGGATGGGCAAACTGGGACCCATGGGCCAAATTCAGACTGCCGCCTAATACTATAAGTAAGGTTTTATTGGGACACAAGTTTCTTTATGTTATCTGTGGCTGCTTTCACCTTATAACAGAAAATTTGAGTAGTTGCAATAGAGCATTTGAAAAGTTCTATCTACCCACCAATGGATCCATACTTGGCACAAATATTTATTGGATACTGTCTTTCTCTGCATGGGTACTTTAAGCTGAGGTACACACACACACACACACACACAGCTATTTTAAGACAGATCCCAGACACCTGCTTCTTAGCAACTTATTTCTAAACTGCTGAACTCTGAACATTTTCAAACCCTTGTTCCTTATTGCTCCCCATCCTTGGAATGATCACGCTCTGTCCTCTCCTCCTGCAGGGTTAGTGTCTCCTTCATGGGCTCCCTTCCCCACTGAGTCTGGTTCTTCAATAAGCTGAGACTGGGAGAGCACTGGCACGGAGAAGAGAGGAAGGGAAAACAGGGCGGCAGCTACAGAGGGTCTCCCGTGCAAAGCGCCCTCATGCTTCCTGCCTTCTCATGGGAACCCCGTTGCAGGCAGGCATGAGGAACCTTTGCAAGCGGCTGAGGAAGGTGAGACAGAACACCTTCATTCCTATTTAGTAGAGAGAAATTGTTTTTTTCAAAAAAAATTCTTTTTACAATTACCTGGGGTTTTTCATACACAGGCTCCTGCTAAACTAGTTATTCTTTCTGGTTCTTCCATTTCCTCATCTTTCTGAGGCCGTGGAAGAGTCTAGAGTGAAACTAGACATGACTGAAAAAAAAATCCATTCGAGGTGATTTATTCTTAAAAGAAGCTATTATAATATGTTGACAATACTGATCACAGAGGGAATGATGTCAATTTTCTGTGAAATGAAATGTGAAGAGAACTCTTATTGATTGAGCTTCTACTTATATTTATACTAGGGGCCTGGTGCACAAAAATTTGTGCACTCGGGGTGGAGGGAGTCCCTCAGCCCTCTCACAGTCTGGGACCCCTCAGTGGATGTCCTATGATGGCCCCAGTCTGCCAGGCGCCTTTTGTGTGTGTGTGTGCGCGTATGTGTGTGTGTCACCACTGGGGACCTGCCCCCAGCCGTATCTGAGGCTCGGAGCAGTCCTCCTGTGTGTGTCTACCTGCTGGGGGCCTGCCCCCAGGCACACCATCAAGGCTTGGAGCAGGCACCCCCTCTATGTTGATCTCTCAGACTCTTGCCCTCCCCTGCATGTTGTTCTCTTTTTTGAGCTGTGGCCAGGGCTGGGTGCTACCTGCCTCCCAAGCTTGCCTACTGCCCATCT
>PVJC01028685.1:0-22395 GCA_004026665.1 Murina feae | reverse complement strand
CTCAGGACATCTTATCTCATTCCTTGGCTCAGGATGCCATACATACCTCATTTTCCCTTTCTGTCTCTGAATCTCTCACATATGTGATGGTCTCTGGCTCTCCTGTTATGTGGGACTCCTGCACATACATGTGTAATTAAATGTGGTTATTTCTTGCTAACCTCTCCTGTTGATTTAACTCACAGAAGGATCCAAGGATCGTTCTTCCTGTCTCTCTGCTTCCCACTCCTCCAAGCAATCTAATCTGGTGCCAACTGCTCTCACTGCGCTCATCAGTGACTTCCATGGATTCCAACCCTCTCAATAGCAAAGGACATTGCTGCCACCTCTTCCTGTGGAGGTGCTCTCCCATCAGCCTCCGTGCCAGTCTGCAGGTTGTTCTCTTCTGTTGAATGCTGATTTTGTCTCTCCCAAGGAGCCTTCCTCCTCTCGGTGAACCCAGAGAGCCAGCCTCCTCCCCTCTGCTCACTCTTGCTGCTCCCACAGCGTCAATGACCACCTCCCAGCTAATGTCTCCCACGACAAGCACATCAGGCCATCCCAAACCAAAATCAGAACTGTCCCGCTCCCACCCTGGCGCTACCTAACTTGCTAGGCCAGAAAGCAGTAGTTAGATCTCTCGCTCAGTCTTTCAATCTGTCACTTCTACCTCCCACAGACCATACCCAATCAATCCTCACCGTGCTCACAGCACTCATCCTGACCCCACCCTTTCCCAGGTCCACCTTGGTCACTGTGCTCCTTGATCTTCCATGAACTCACTGGGCTTTGCGAGTATTACTCCCTCTGCTGGGCCCCCCGCAGACATCAGCCTGGCCCACTCCCTTACACAGTACAAGGTCTCACGTGAGACTCTCCCCTGCATTACTTGTCTTCGCTGCATTTACCAGTCTGACATGTATTTATTTACTGTCTTTGCACACTGCAATGGAACTGTTTAAGAGCAGATTACTGCTAGATCCCTAACAACTTACAGCAAGTGCTCAAGAAACACTTGTTGGATGGATGACTCCATTTCTCTGCATGTCCACTGTGACCAACTATTCCTAGCTGATTTCCCAACTGCCAATCTTCTCCCATAGTCTCTTCACACACAAATCTGATCATGTCATTCCCTTGCTCAAAACCCTTCGAGGAGTTCCTAGATGTCCTGAGAATAAAGTCCTAACTCCTGAAGCAAGGCCTGTGTGACCTGCCTCCACCTCCTCCTCTTTGCTCAGGCTCTCATCACAGGGCTTTTTCATATGCAGCTCCCCGCACACCGACTGTCCACCAAGTTGCAGCTGAAATGAGGGACAGTGCAGTGTAGAGGTTAAGAACCTCACTCCAGTGCTAGACTATTTGGGACTGAATGTCAGCTCTGCCACCTAGTAGCTTTGTTATCTTGGGTAGGATACTTAAAAATCTTTGTTCCTATTTCCTAATCTGTAAAATAATCTATACTAATAAAGGGAAACATGCAAATTGACCATCCCTCCACTACGCCACCAGCCAATCAGGGTGAGTATGCAAATTAACCCAACAAAGATGGCAGTGGCCACAGAGCTGGAGCAAAGGAGACTTGGGTTGCCCCCAGAGACAGAGGAAGCCAAGCTTCGTGCCTGCCCTGGCCGCTGCTGAAGGAGTGACTGGGGGCCTGGGTCGCTGGGGGCATGACCAGCCGAAAACAGCCCCTCATCCAGGCTAGCCAGGCACCCCAGTGGGACCCCCACCCTGAAGGGGCTGTGGCCAGCCTGAAAACAGCCGTCAGCCCCTCATCCAGGCCTCTATACTAATAAAAGGATAATATACTAATTAGACTGGGAGATATTCCAGGAGACTTTCTGGATGTTCTTCTGGACAAAGCCATGGTGGCGGGGCTGAGGTACAGATGGGGGTGAGCAGACCAGCAGGGGGGCCAGTTTGGGGCAAGCAGGCAGCCAGTGGGAGTTAGTTGGGGGTAATCAGGACTACAGGAGGGTGCAGTTTGGAGTGAGCAGGTCAGCAGGGGGGCAGTTGGGGGTGAGCAGACCAGTGGGGAGGGAAGGTTGGGGTGAGCAGGCCAGCGGGTGGGCAGTTGGGGTTGAGCACACTGGCACGGGGGGTAGTTGGGGGTGATCAGGCTGGTGGGGGGCATTTGGGGGTGAGCAGGCTGGCAGCAGGGAGCAGTTGGGGACAAGCAGGCCAGCAGGCAGAGTGGTTAGGGGCAATCAGGCAGGTGAGAGGTTAGGAGCCAGTAGTCCCAGATTGTGAAAGGGATAGCCAACTGTGGGTTAAGGCCTGATCCCTATAAACTGGCAGTAAGACATCTTTCGAGGGGTCCCAGATTGGAGAGGGTACAGGCTGGGCTGATGGGCATCCTCCCACTACCCCTCGTGCACAAATTTCGTGCACCGGACCACTAGTAATAATATAACCAGCTACCTCACAGGGTTGCTATGAGCAGTGTATAAATAAACTCACATGAAGGACTGGCCCACAATCAGGGCTGAGGATCTACTATCATTATTCCTTGCAGACATGTTTTCTGACGCCCTAGATCAAGTAAAACCATCCCAAGAAACAGACCCACAGCATCGTGTGATGCTCCTTTGAACTCTTATCCAGTGCTTTCTGCCCCCCATGGATCATGAGCTGTCAAGGGCACTGCCTCTGCCTGTCTTGCTCTCAGCTGCATCCGCAGCACCTAAGGCAGTGCAGCCCTCACCAGGGCTGCATTTGGGCCAGGGACACAGAAGGGTACAGATCAAGCCCTTCCTAAACATCGCCATTGAGTCTGATGTCCTCCAGCACAGAAGAAAACCAACTTCACAGCCCTAAAGTGGTAAGAAAAGCTGCCAAAAGGAGCTTTAGTCTGCATTAAAAAGACTTGTGAGCTGTAAGCTAAGCTCAGTCTCTAGCCTTTTAACCCTTAAAAGTCATGCAGTTTGGTTCCCAATAGAAGAGCCTGACCCTCAGGGAGCTCGATGGGAGTGGCCACCCCAGCACTAAGCACCCCACAGGGCAGCAGGCTGCCAGCTACCTCATTAGCTCACTGGGCAGGTTACTTCTGATGCTTCAATAAGCACTTTGTGGAGTCCCTAGGGAAAGATTCAGAACAAGCTCTCCCAAAAGAAAGAAGATCCAGACACCCAGCACCTAGAAAACATAGTCTTTATGTAAAACTCTGCTAGGGAAAGACAAGAGTCAGGTGCCAGTCTCCACCTCCACCACTTCTGCCCAGGGGCTAAAGCCCATGTTCTTATGGAGGAGCAGCAGGCTGGGGGCGGGGCCTGCTTCCTCTGGCACCACAAAGCACTTATCCTGGCTCTCAGAAATGGTGACCTCAAAGACGTGCTGGGTTGGGGAGACCTCCTGTTCGTTGCATGTGTCCAGTAATTCTGGCTCAGTCTGTACAAAGACCACAGTGGGCTCAGAAGCAGCCGGAGGCACAGGGGGTGGTGGGCTGGAGGATGTCCCAGGCTGGTGACTGAGCTGGTGCCGCTTGAGGCTTTGGGGGAGGGTGTAGCCCATGCCACAGGTGGGGCAGCGGTAGGGCTTGTCAGCCAGGTGGGATTTGAGGTGGCGTCTCAGTTTGGTAGCCAGTGTGTATGCACGGCCACACTGGGGGCACGGGAAGGGCCTCTCTCCAGAATGCAGGCGCTCGTGAGCACGCAGCGTGTGTGGGTCTCGGAGGGCCTTCCCACACACGGGGCACAAGTGGGCCTCCCCGGTGTGGGAGATGAGATGGCGCCTCAGTTCAGGAAGCTGGGGGAAAGCATCAGCACAGTGTGGGCAGCGATAAGGGCGCTCCCCTGTGTGCAGACGCAAGTGCCCGCGTAGGTTACCCCGTTGGCGGAACGCTCGGCCACAATGTGGGCACAAGAAGGGCTTTTCCCCCGTGTGGAGTCGCATGTGGTTCCGCAGGGAGCCCTGGTTGGCCAGGGGCCGGCCACATATGGGGCACGGGCATGAGGCAGAGGCAGGTGGCACCTGGTGGGTCTTATGATGCAGTCTCAGCGAAGGCCGGCGGGCAAAGGCCTTGCCACATTTGTCACAAGCAAAGGGTCGGGCACCTGAATGTACCACCTGGTGCTCTTTGAGGTCTCGCCGGGTACCATAGGCCTTGTCACACTGAGGGCAGGGATAGGGCCGTACCCCGCGGTGGCCCAGCATGTGGGCTTTGAAGCTCTCCTCTGAGCTGTAGCTCTTGCCACACTCAGTACAAAGGAAGGGCTTGTGGCCCGTGTGTGTAAATGCATGCTTCTTCAGGTGGCACAGCTGCAGGAAAGTCTTGCCACATTCCCCACACCGATACTGTCGCCCCCTTTTCAGGGAGCTTCCTGTTGGGACAGGAGGGCTCCCCAAGTGTGCAAAGAAGCTGGGATGCTGCTCTCCATTCTGCTGGGCCCTGGGCTCTGAGGTCTTTGCTCCGGGCGGACACTGATCACTAGGGCCATGCAACATCTTGACTAGGTGAGCAGGCTGCTGGGTGCCACCGGCAGAAGATGAGGAAGTGGCCTCACTGCTCTCTGGGCCCCACTGGGTAGTGGAGCTGCTCTGGAGTTCAGCTGGCACCTGTGTCTGGGGTGGGCCCTCCTTGTCCATGCTCCCATCCTGAGGCAGTGGACCAAGTGATAGGCTCTCCTTGGAGAGTTGGTCCTGGGTTTGGGGCTTAAGTCCAGAGCTCACCATACTCTCTGCCTCGATGCTGCGGGGTGACTGGTACTCAAGATCTGCAAAGTAAGAGTGGAGTGATAGGGTCAATAGACTGTAGCAGATGGTGAAAGTGGTATCACCTGGAAATTATAGAAATGTGTCTTTTCCTATTCAGCCCCCGGACCTCAGAGTGAGCAATGACACTAATCTTTTCCCTGGCGCAGGAGCCCCATACTCCATTGATCTTCCTGTCCAGCTGCAGGTGCTCACTGGGGAAGCACTCCTGGAAACCACAGTGCCCCAGACATCTGGATAATCCCTAGAGAAAGGCCATCTCAGAGTCCCCTTGTTCTGCCTCTGGAGACATGAACTTACGGTAAGTTGAGACCACTTGCTCCGCACCTTAGCTCATCTGAAAATACAGGAACCAATCCCCACCCCAGATAGAAGAATCATAATGAATTGAAAACTTATACACACCTTGCTGTCTTCATCAACATAATCTTACTATTCCCAGAAACTTATTCAGATATTTATATGGTTGATTCCAAGGAAAAGACTCATCACTCTTCAACAGAAAGCATCAAATGACAGTTTATACCCCAAGACTCTAAACCTCTTGCCTGAAAATTCTTGCCTTCTTGTGTCCGTGAATCCTAAACTACTATTACGTCACGCTCCTTAACCAATCCAAATCAAGCCCTGCTCCTATCCCACACTGAAAGATTTACCTTATACCAGACTTCAAATTTTCAATAAATACCCAGGCTTTGCCCTACCCATTCAGAAAAGCTACTAAAGCTCTGTAGTGAGCTACCTTACCTTCTTCAGCCATAAGCTCCGCTGTGGTTTAGCAACAGTTGTTTGGTGATAATTTGGGAAGTCAGCATTTACTATAGTATCTGACACATACCTGCACAAGGTTCTCCTGCATCCTCCCCAGGAGAGGCCACTTCCTGCTGTACAGCAGATTCCACTTCTGTCACCACAGCCATGGCTGCCTCTTCTAGCCTGGACTCGGTGGGGCTGAGGCGCTCAGAGGGAGACCGGGGCCACGACAGCAGCTCAAAGCCTGGCAGCACGACCCGGTACACCTGCAGGTGGAGCCTCTCGCTGATCCACACCGGGGTCACGTTTCCCTCACCCTCCAGCCTGCCCCGCTGCACCAAACTGCAAAGCAGAGCAAGAGGGAGCTCAAGAGACCCCTCTTCAAGTGGCCCTCCCGGTAAGCCCGGTTCTCGGTCAGCCTGCGTCCTAAGGACCCCATGCCTTTGATCACTGTGAAAGATCACCATGTGGGGAATCACAGTCAGCTTCCGGGTCCATCCCATGCCACAGCAGAAAGCTTCAAAAGAACAACCTGACTACATACTCCCCTGTGACGTACCTGGTCCATCCTGAACTCTGCTCACAAGCACACACGTCTCCCCATAGGCCTAGTGACACGTCCTGAAATAAACCAATAAAAGTCCTTCTTCCTATGTGTTTGAGGGGGCTCGAGTGGAGGAAACAACAAAACAAAACAGACGTAACCTCTCCTAAGATCTAAGATGAAGCTCCTGGAAGGTTAATGGTTTCTGGTTCTGCTTACACTAGACTGTGTTGTCTGACTTTTCATTCTTTTTAGTACTTTTTATGCAATAAAATCCTTTACCCATGCCATTTCATTGATTGCTCCAAATAATCCCGAAGGATTAAAGTAAGGAAATAGCCATTCCTTTATTTTACACTAAGAGGCCCGCTGCACAAAATTTGTGCACAGGGTGTCCCTCAGCCCAGCCTGCACCCTCACACAATCCGGGACCCCTCGAGGGATGTCCGATTGCCAGTTTAGGTCCGATCCCTCTTGCAATCCAGGACTGCTGGCTCCTAACTGCTTGTCTGCCTGCCTGCCTGCCTGATCACCCCTAACCACCTCTGCCTTGGCCCCCCTGGCTTCGTCCAGAAGGTCATTTGGCTGTCCGGTCTAATTAGCGTATTATGTTTTTATTATTATAGGTAAATTAAATGAAACATGCCATTCAACTAGCTTATGTACTAGGGCTAGGATATGATCCCCTGGCTCTTTCATTCCAAAACTTTGGCTCTTGACTTTCATCAATAGTGACGCTATATTAATTCAGCTTTTAACTTTTTGCACCTCGATTCCTAAACTACTGCAGGTGAGGGGAAGAGACAGTTCTGAAGGGAAGGACCAAACCATCTCTTATCTCCGGAAATGCCCTGCTTCTTCTAACGAACCGGAGAGCTGTCCAGGAGCTATCTGAACCGCTTCCAAATTCCCAATGACAAAGATGAGACACCCTATCCCTGCACACCTCCTCCTGCCTTGGTTGCACTCCCTCGTCCTTCCGCTCCGAGACGGACTCCTCTCCCAGCGGCCCCCAGAGCAGTCCCGGCTGCAGAGGCTTCCCGACACACCAGACCCCCAAGCGCTGTTTCTCGACGAGTGAGGGGCCAAGGGCTAAACCCGGGGGGACGGTCTTTAAAGCGTGGACGGCTCGGGTCGGCCAGGCCGCATCGTCTCTGAGGCCCTGGGCACGGCCTTCTGCAGAAGGGCTCCATCCTGAGCCCGGGTCCGGGCGCCGCTCGAGGTCTGCAAGGAGACAGAAAGGCAATGAGGGAGTGACCCCAGAGGCTGTGCGTGAGGCGTGGGGGCGAAAACCGCACGTCCGGCGTGGCCTCAAGAGCCTGAGGGGTCCATCAGGGCTCCAAGGAAGCCCCTTGCGAGATTTGAGGGGGCTCTGCAGAAACCCCCAGAGACCGAGGGCACCAGAGGAGGCTCCCGGGCTCGGGAGGGAAAGAAAAGGTCGGGGGCACAGAGCAGACAGGAGTACGGCAAGTGTATCCAGGCCAGGGCCAAGGGTCAGCGACCTCGCAGGTCACTCACCGAGCCGCAGGCTCTCCCCGTCCAAGAGCAGCTCCGCTGCCGCCTCCATCCCCGTCGGAAAAAGCCCCTCCGCCGGAAGTGAGCATCGCCTTCTCTGCTCCTCCCGGAAACAGTGAGGGACTGCCAAATTTACTCTCAGGGAAGCGTCGTAAGAGTCGGACTTCATTGGTGCCCTGGACCTGGAGCTTGGCGGTACCGGTGAAGCAAAACCCTGTGGGAGAACAGTACGGGTTTAGGGTTCCGCAGGGCCACCGGAGCTTCGAGTACCGGAGAAAGAGGAACGAATAGTTCCAGCCGCCTCCTTTTGGGAGGGATGAGTCGGACAGTTATGCTGTCCTACTCCCAGGCGGGCACGTACAGGAAGTGGGCTCCAGGAAATGCCTTGTTTGGACCGGGGCAGGGGTCGGAAGTGGGTTGGAGGTGTGGCGGAAGTGGCTGGGGAGCGAGGAGCCCGGGAGGAGGCGGGACCCGTTTTGCAGCGGAGCCGGATGTTTGCCGAGCTCTGACAGGCGTGGCAAAAGGAGCGGAGCGCGACCGCGGTGAGCTGCTGGGCGCGGGGTCTCCCCGGGCGGTGATGGGGGAAGGGAAGGGACGGGCCTGGCCAGACGTCTGAAGGGCTGCGGTCCCGACAGGGAGGATCCGAGGAAGGGAGGAGGGGAGGAAGGGGATCTGGGAGCCCGGCCTTCCTGCCGCGGGCATTCTGTCCCACTCACGGGTCTGCAGGGAGAGGACTCAGCTTCCTTCGCTGCCTTCCCCCTGCCCTCCCTAGTGCAGAGTGCCGGTCAGATCGCTGTCATCGAGCCAGCCCCTGGGAAGGGAAAGGCTCCCTGCTCCCATCTGGCGGCACGCGAAGAGAAAGAAATTTGGGGGAAGTGTTCCACCCTGCCACCTATTAGGCCACGCTTTCGTCTCCGTTTCATAATCAGTGCACCCGATCCGGATTTTGTAAACCACGGAGCTCTGTGCAAACGTGATTGTACTTGAAAGTCTTGCTGTTGTAGGATTTGCGTTTTCACAGTTTGGAGCTCCCTAGGAGGACGATCCCAACACCAGAGAATGCGATTTCAAGTTGTTACCTCAGTTATTTTCGGAGGAGATTAGGGGAGAGGCTTTATTTATTTTGTGGGTTTTGATATGTTTGTTCTTTTCTGTGGAACCTCTCTGAACCTTGAGAATCGCATGAATGAATTACAGTCACTTAGAGAAATATTGAGGGATTGACCTGCACACGGAGACCACCTTAGACAGACATGGATTAACATCTGGACTCTGCTGTATGACCGTTGGCAGTTTGCTTAGTTTCCTGGAGCTCACTGTCCTCACACTGTAAAATGGGCCCAGTGGTACATGTCTCTTAGATGCTGTTGTAAAATTAAAAGGCAATTTGTGTCCAGTTCATGGTGCTATATACAGCCTTCTCTGCTTAGGAGGTGAATTAATTCAGTCAGATGTAATTCTGAATAGGTCAGGGGTTCTTAAACAGAGATTCTTAGAAGGCATGTGAACCACTTAAAATTGCATACAAGATTTCATGCAAGTGCTGATCTGCCTTAGGCAAAAAGACCACAAATTTTGTCAGAATTTCAGAGGTTCATATGAACCAGGTGGTCATGGTTCAATTCTTAGGGCATATGCCTGGGTTGCAGGCTCCATCCCTTGTGTGGGGCATGCAGGAGGCAGCCGATCAAAGATTCTCTCTCATCATGCATGTTCCTATATCTCCCTCTCCCTTTTTCTCTGAAATCAATTAAATTATTTTAAATCCTATATAATAAAAGGGTAATTTGCAAATTGAACCTAACAGCAGAATGACTGGGAATGACTGGTCACTATGACACATACTGACCACCAGGGGACAGATGATCAATGCAGGAGCTGCCCCTGGTGGTCAGTGTGCTCCCATAGGAGGAGCTCTGCTCAGCCACAAGCCAGGCTGACTGGCTGCCAGTAGAGCAGTGGTGGTGGGAGCCTTTTCCGTGTCCTGTGCAGTGCTAAGGATGTCTGACTGCAGCTTAGGCCTGCTCCCCGCTGGCAAGTGGACATTCCCTGAGGGCTCCCAGAGGGATGTCTGACTGCCAGCTTAGGCCCAATCCCCTGGGAGCAGGCCTAAGCCAGCAGGTGGACATCCCCCAAGGGGTCCCAGACTGAGAGGGCACAGGCCAGGCTGAGGGACTCCTCCCTCCCCCACCCCCCCCTGCACAAATTGTGTACTGGGTCTCTAGTAAATAAGTAATTCAGAGTGGTCCAGACTTCCCAAAGGTTAAAACCTCTAGGTAAAAACTGCCCAAAGTGAGTCTTGAGATTTTTATAAAGGCAGATTTTTACCTACTGAGAAGGGAAAACAACCTCCCAGTAAGAAGTATTTTGCAGCGTGGAGCAGGGCTTGTAGATGCCTGGAGTTTTAGGCAGCCAGGGTACTTACTTGCGCTCTATGTTAGAATTTCCTCTCACTAGCTTTCTCACCCTCCCACTGAGTGGGAACTAAACTTCCAGGCTCACAGGGGCAACAACTGTGGGTTGAAGGGTGGTGAGAGGGGCCAGTGGGACTGGGAGGCGGGAACAACTGTGATTAGTTATTCTGGAGGAGGAGGTTATGGGGGAGCAGGGGTCAGTTCTGGAAGAACTGACCAAATAGAGGAGCTACTAGAAAAGAGGTGGACTTCAAGTTCTCCTTTTAAACTTTAGAGGGTGATCGTCTCCCTCACACATGCTTGAGCCACCAGCTGTTCCTCCTAATCCTGCTGTTCACGTCACAGTATTTTAGGACCCTGGAGAATTATATTTGTGGAAGGAGCCTTCACTTCTACAGATGAGGACATTTAGGACCAGATAGGAAAAGGACTGCCCAGCATCTTTGCAACTCATGCATTTAGGCAGGACTGTCATCCAGTTCTCCAAATACTTCATCCGCTGCCTTTTTCATTGCATCAGGCACCCACTGTGGGCAGGGCTGAAGGAGCACTTGGTGCCTGGGCAATGACGGAAAGAAGGGAAGGAGAGAAGGCTCAAGTCTGGAGAGGGTTACTTTGAGCTGCATTCTATCCCTAATATCCAGCTGGGGGGCGAGGGGGCCTTTGGCGGAGCCCTCACAGCCTCCTGGTTGAATGTAGGGAGGAGTATGTAGATGAATCGGGGTGGAAACCTCAAGGCTGAGGTTTGCCTGCCTTAGAAGGTTGAAGGGGACGAGGGGGGCACAGCAGCACTCCCTAGGAGAAATGCATTCCCAAATCAGAGAGAACCTTTGTTTATGTTCTTGGGAAGAAACTTACATTGAATGAGGGCGGCAGCAGTGAATGAGGGTAGCAAAAAAGACCAAAGGAGGAGAAGAGGGAAAAGGTAGGGTGTTTTTTGTTGTTGTTGTTTTTTGGCTGCTCAGCTTTGGCTCAGGAGCTTGAAACAGCTTTTGCCACTGAATCGGTATAGTTGCCCTGGTAACAGGATGGTTGTTGCTAGTTAGGTAGAACCAGTTTACCATCGAGTCCTCGGCTGTGACATGTGCGAGAGGTTGTCATGCCACCTCCAAGGCCAGAGGTGTTCAGGGTCTGAATCCCCGGTGGCAGTTCTCTCTTCCTACCCGTGCCTGGGTCTCGTCTGCATTCCTTGTCTGCCCTGATGGTTCTCTGACCATATATGTCATTTTTTGGACTCCAGGAATGCAGCAAGCTTAGAGCAGCCTCTTTGGGGTTGGTCTGACTGGATTGAATTGAAACTGCACTCCCTTGCCCATGTGGTGAGCTTGTGATGGGAGAGGGCTGTGCTTCCCGTTAGAGCTGATGGCCAGACCCCAGACCTGGGCAATGGGCAAGCCCAGTTTCGGAGTGGCTCTTCTCCTTCCCTACCTGCTATAGCTGCTGCTCTCTTTTTCACCTCTTCTATCTCAGCATTCTGATGTCATGAACTTCCCCCTTTTCCATCTGTGCTCTCTAGCCTTTGGGGCAGCACTGACCTTAGCCACATTGAAGTTAGCGCCTGGAGCTCTCGCAGAATAGAGTGGGCTTGGGAGCCCCCAGGACCCTGCAGATTGTTTGCTATAACTGGCAGGCAGATTCCATCCTCTGCTCCCGGTTCCCTGGGCAAACCCAGTAGAGGCCTATTTTCTGGGCCCCTGTGGCCTCTGGCCACCTCCTCTTTCCCAAGTCAGGGGTCAAAGGTAGAGTAGCCAGGGCCACAGCTGACCTTTGGGGATTTGGAGCATCTGTGTGCTCCTTAGATTTTTATATCACCTCTACCCCATAACTATTAGGGTCTGGAACCATTCTGTGTTCTATGACCCCTTAGGAGAGGGCCACGGACCTCTGCCCTCTGCAGCTGGGACTTTATGACTGAACCAGTGAGGCAGTAGGCAGTGCAGGGCCTGGCACGACTCTTCCCCATCCAGCTGGAGGACCTGAAGGCAGGCGCTGAGCTGTGCCATCCTCTGCCCAGCTGCCTTTTCTGGCAAGGTGTCAGAAAATTGTGGCGCCAGAAGAACCAGGAGCTACATGGAACTCTTGGCAAGGATGAGAAGTGTTCAGGGACAAGGGAGCTTGGGGGAGGAAAGAATGGGGTAGGAGGCTTGCTATAGCAGTTACAGGTATAAAGAGGGTGTTGCTGACCCTCTTTACACCTATAACTGTCCTCTCCCAGGTCTCTCTTCAGATTCTGTGGGGTGAGGCTATCGGTGACAGGCTCAGCTATGGACCCACTTTCAGAGCTGCAGGATGACCTGACCTTGGATGACACCAGCCAGGCTCTGAACCAGCTGAAGCTAGCCTCCATTGATGAGAAGAACTGGCCCTCAGATGAAATGCCCGACTTTCCCAAGTCAGGTGGGCACCACTGGATCTCAGGCAGCTACAGGCACCTTAGATGGGGAGACCCCTTCCTGCTGGAGGGAGACTCGGGGAGGGCAGATGGGGGCAAGCTGACCAGCCCTAGCATGGGGCTAGGAGCACAAGCCCTACTGGGGAGAGGGCCCAAGAGCACAAGTCTCAGGGAGAACACTGGGCCAGCCCTCTCCCCCACCAGACTAGCCCCTGACTTTGCCATGTTCCTCAGATGACTCCAAAAGCAGCTCCCCAGAACCTGTCACACACCTGAAGTGGGATGACCCTTACTACGACATCGCCCGGCACCAGATTGTGGAGGTGGCAGGTAAGTGCACCCAATTTTGCACCTTTTTCCTCATAGTCTGCACTCCTGGCTTAAGGAAGCCAGCCCTTTGTACCACAGGGTAAGGGAAGGGACTGGGGAAGGGGCCCTGCCCTTCTGTGATCTGACCCCTGACCCTGGGTCTCCTGAGCATTGTTCTTTGAACTCACAGACTTGATTGGGTGGTCTGTTCACCTGCAACCATTTCCTAAACTGTGACCCCACTGTCTCCATTGGCGGATGGTGTGTGGGAGGCAGTGTGGCTTAGTGGCTTTGAAGTTAGAAAACCCTGGTTTGATTTCTAGCTTTGCTCTCTGAACTCATTTCTTCTTGACAGGGCTGTTGAGAGAATTGCAATAGTGAATATATGTCAGGGCCTAGCCCAGAGGACATAGCCCTAAGTAAGTGGGCATTCACCTCCCTTTCCTCTGTCCTCATGCCAGCTTTTCTACTCCTTCAGTTACTGGAGAGAAGGCAGGTGCTAGTCCCTCCTACCTCCAAGGAAGTCGAAGTCAGGGGCCACATGCAGGGGCAGCTGTGTTACCTCGTGGAGAATGGGTGCAGAGTGTCCCCCAGGTCTGGTCTCCATGTGCTCCCACCCTCCTGTGCATAATGCAGCACCCAGAAGACTGCAGGGCCAGGAGAGATAGCAGGGAGATTGATGCTCTGGTTTCTGCCCTCAGGGTCCTACTGCTAATAGAGGAAATTAATTGGGAGACTCTTTGTCTTTTTCCTAATGGTTGTCCGTCCTGGGTGAGGCCAGGCAGCTGTAAGCAAGAGTGACAGTATGGCCCTGCTCTGAGTCACTGGAATGGGCAAGGGGAGCAGGGAGACCCAAGGAGAGCATGGGTCTCTGGACCCAGCCAGTGTGGTGCTGGCAGTGGGGGCTGGAAGCATCTGGCCTCTTTTCAGTGCTGGGCTCAGAGGTTATTCCTAATGTCAAAGGTATTTCCATGACATCTGTGTTCCTGGATCCTGCCCAGGTCTGGGTTGGGGGCCTTGACTATGGCCTCTCTCATCCCAACAGAAGCACGGCTGAGAGTTCTTTCCTGACCTGGGCACAGGACAGTCCCCTGAAGGTTCAGAACTGTCACTCCTCACTACCAGACAGGCACCTGATTGGGCATGGGGTGTGGGTGTGGGTGGGGTGCCTGATGTGAAGGCATCTCTATCCTGACATGACATTCTCCTGGCCTCTGTGGCCAAGTCACAAGGAGAGCAGGCTGCTCCTCTCCCCAGGGGTGACCCCTGTCCCCCCAGCAACATGTTTCTATTTCCCCAGGGTGTGATGAGCCTGAGGGGGCCCAGCCAGGTAGGTGTGTTCCTGCCTCTCCCTGCTTGGCCTCTCTGGGCTGTGGCCTCTGGGCTGTGGATCAGCAAGGGCTCTTGGGGCCACTTAATTGCAGCCCCACTAGGGAGCTGGCAGTGGGCGGTGCCTGGGAGCCGGAAATAGCAAAGAATTATGGTGACAGCTGTGTGGCAATACATCCAGAACCTAAGGGAAAGGAGCTTCCGGGATGGGGGGGCCTTGTCCACAGAGGTGGCGAGGGGGTTGGCTGGCTCTGAGCAATGGCCTGGCCTGCGTGCTGGCTCCTCAAGCCTGAGCTGAGTGCTGCCGGTGCAGCGCCGCTCTGGTGAGGTTGTCCCCCATGCCTGTGCCTCTCTGACTGCTAAGAGGAGTTTGGATTGGCACTGCCAGAGTGAGACCTGTTTGGTGAGACCACAGTGACATCCTGGGGGGCCGGCTTCCTGGCATTAGAAACCAGAGAAAGAGCCCATGTTGGAATGGAGGCTGGGTTATGTCCCCACCTCCTCTGCAGCCTCAGTTATCGCCAGCGGTGGCTGTCATGCTCCACTGTCACATTTAACTCAGCCCAATGGGTTCTTCCCAGAGGTGTGCTGATAGACGTGGCCCTCCTGAAAGGGTGAAAAAGGCTATTATTTGTACCATGTGAAATTTCTACCGTGGCAGATTTCAAGCTACGAACAAGCTGTTGAAGGCTTGCAGTATTCCTGACAGTTTAACAATATAACAAATTATGAGCCGGCTCCAGCGCTTTGCCCAGCCCCCACCTCCCTCCTCCTGGGCCTGCCCAGCAGGTTGTGGGCGGGGCAGGTGGCTGGCCTGGCTGCAGGCAGTTCCCAGAATGGCTGCTGGAGGAGCTGCTGTTGCTGATTAACACCCAGGCTACCCTGGGAGGAGAATTCTTGATCGGTATCTGGGGAATGCAGAGGCTTCATTCTCAGGCGGCTGGTCTTTTCCTGGTGCTTTCCACAGTGCTGTGCCTCCTCCTCATTGAGCCCTCCCCCAGCTCCCGGAACACCAGCGCTGCCCAGCTCCTTCTGTCCCTTCAGACTCCAGGGCAGAAGTCGACTCTCTTCTCAGATCAGGAGGGGAGTTCTGGGCCTTGTTACGTATATTCTTGGAGCAGCGGTCACCCTGCCTGTTGGCAAATGCCTGGGTCACCGAAGGACTTGGGCACTCAGGGAGGGTGGGGGCAAGACCCTCATGTTGCCCATACCTCATTCCTTGCCTGTCGGGGCTGTCTTGCCTCTCACTATTCCTCCTTTTGTCCCCCACCCTATCCTGACTTCAGCCTTCCTTTTTTAAACATCTGCTCTGGATTGAGCCTCCTAGTCAGCACTAAGGATTCATTGAGGGAAAATACACACTCCTTCCTACAAGGAGTGTCCAGTCCAGTGAAGTGGTTCTTAAAGCTTATGAAAAGCTTGAGAATGTGAAAAGTGTAAACCTACTGCCCTAGAAAACACATGCATGTGCTTGTAATATTTTTCATATGACATCATGGCGTTGGTGGGTACCCATCAGGGGAGCCATGGTTGAGGACCATGTACAAGGTGCTGGGCGGATGAGAGATGAAGCACAGGCGCTTTCCTTCACCCCAATTGCTTGCTTGACCAGTTACTCGCTCTTCAAATTCCAAAGCCCAGTGAGCTCAGACTTTCAATTCCTTCCTAAGTCCTCAAGTCTGCCAGCCAGTGAGCGCTGCCTTGCTGTTGGGGTCAGGCATAGAAAGAATCTCTTGGAATCCCCATGCTCCTCCCAGGGTTTTACCCCACATCCGGGGCATTTCCTGTTTAGAGGGGAGTAGGCAAATGATGTCCCTCCCTTCACAGGCTCGGTAGGAGGCCAGGGGATTCTAAAGCTCTGGATTGTACATGAGGCTGGGCAGGCCAGTGTAACCCTTTGCCCCAGTCTGCTCTTCCATCTCCTGTCAGTTCCCATGGCAAGTGAAGCAGAGTAGACCGCAGAGGCTGCCCCTTCCCCCACTGGCCTGGCAGGAACCCAATACCAGGATCTAGGCGAGGGTATGAGAGAGAGCAAGTGGTATCCGGTTCATCAAAATAGACCTGCTGCCAGATGAACTGCACCTCTCCCCCTCCCACAGGCTTGCAGTGGTTTCTCTGCTTATAAGTCTGGAGAAATTCTGCCCCAGATTATGGGAAACTCACTGCCTAAAGCAGTCGGATGACCTAGAGGTCATGAACAAACTCAGAAATAGAACGTGCATACTATGTAGTTCTGAGTGGTGTCTTTGTGGGGACTACCAGCATTTACTGAACACCTGCCACATGCTTGGCTCTGGGCTGGCATGAAAGATTCAAAGACGGAGCTGCACACAAGTCAGTAGAGGAGACAGGCACATAAACAATTACATAGAAGAGTCAGAGGGTCATGGATGATAGTTCATGCTTGGAGCCATGAAAAGGGGCAGCTGAGTTGTCTAGGGAAAGGAGGAGGAGATAGGCTCTGGAAGGAGATTATGCCCTGGATGAGTCTTAAGGGTTCAGAGGAGTTAGCCTAGAGGAGGGGGGCAAATTTGTCTAGAGAAAGGTCTGTCTAGCATGAGAAACAGCCTACTGTGGACAGGGCTGCGAGCACTGTTGTGTCAGAAGTTTGCGCAGTGTGAGTCTGGAGAGGCAGGAGCCAAGCCTGGACAATCCTGTGAGCCATTCCAGGAACGTGGCCAGCAGGGACTGGGCCCACTTTGCCTGCATCCCAGAAGCCTCTTTCAGCCTCTCCACAGATGCTGGCCCCAGCCCTAGAGAACAGAGTCAGAGAGCCTTGGCAACCACTTTGGAAGAGCGCTGACTCCTGAGTGAAATCACTGACCGAGAAGGAACATCAAGGTCATGGCTTATTAAATATGGAGAAGACACTCAGCAAGGCCTGGGGGATCCTTAGTCCTCAGAGGGAGATGGAGGACAGACTCACTGCACTTTGTGGGTTGTGTCAGTGGCCTTTCTATTTGCCTCTGAAACAATCCGGGTTAGGCAAGTGTGGTTTGGCGCTCTGGAAAAGCATGAGGGTAGAGCTGAAGGGAAGGTAGGGACCAGGTCTTTGTCCCCATTGATCTTTGCTTGGGGTTCCTGATCCATGCTGACCTGGAAGAACAGCTCACGTTTAGGGAGGAAAAACAAACGTCTCAGAAGCTCCCTGGTTTCATGACAAAGTCAGATGGTCAGACCTTCAAATTATGACTAGTTTTGGACAAACATCCCAGACACATTACATCCAAATGAACATTTTCCCCCAGCGTTACAGATTCCTCTCAATTTCATGTTCTTTAGAATATCTTTAATGAGAAAGGATATGATTTTTAGAAATGTCCAGAATTTAGAGGCAAGTGTGGTTAATAATTCTAATAAAATCAGAAAATGTTGTTAGTGGTCAAAATGAGACGAGTATTGCCCAGCTGATTGCTCAGTGGTTAGAGTGTTGGCCTGCAGACTGAAGGGTCAAGGATTTGATTCTGGTCAAGGTCACAATCCCTGGCCCTGTTTGGGGCACTCGAGGAAGGCAACCAATCAATGTGTCTCACATCAGTGTTTTTCTCTTTCTCTTTTCCTCTCCCATCCTCTCTAAAAATCAATGGAAAAAATATCCTTAGGAGAGGATTAACAAAGAAAAAGAAAGAGAGACACTATCGTATAATCAGGCTGATTTCCTCAGTGAGGTTTTCCAAGTATACACTGCTTAAAGGGGATGCTTCTGAAATAAGTGTGACTTTTAAGGTGACTCTTGAGCTAGACAGTTGCTTTGAAGGATATGACATAAAATTAGCCATTTCTAATTATACAATTTGGTGGTATTTAGTAGTCACAATGTTGTGTATCTCCATCTCCATGTACTTCCAGAATTTCACCCATACCCATACAAACCCCGTACTCATAAACAGTCTCTGTTCTTGCCCTCTCCCATTCATGACAACCACTAATTTGCTGTCTCTGTGGATTTACTTATTCTAGATAGCTCATATAAATGGAATCATATAATGTGTAGCTTTTGGTGACTGGCTTCTCTCACTTAGCATGTTTTCAAGGTTAATTCACAGTGTGGCATGTATCAGTACTTCATTCCTTTTTATAGCTGAACAGTATTCCATTGTACGGATATACCACCTTTTTTTTACCCATTCATCTGTTGATGGACACTTGGCTTAATTCCACCAGGTGTGATTTTTTTTTTCCAAGTCATGTTATTTCTTTATACCCCAGCCCAGTATCCCTGAGAGCAACCTGTCTCTCTTCCTTCAGCGACAGCCCCTCAAGTGCAGGCAGCTGCCCAGAGGTGCATCTGCATGGCCCGCTCTGGCCCTTGTCTTAAATGGTACAGTTCTCCAGACCTCGTACCTTTCAGGCCCTCAGCCTGACTCTCTTGGTTCATCTTTTACCCACCACGCTCCATCTTCTCCACGTCTAGGAGATGACAAGTATGGGCGGAAGATCATTGTGTTCAGTGCCTGCCGAATGCCTCCCAGCCACCAGCTGGACCACAGCAAGCTCTTGGGGTGAGTACCCATATGGAAGGTGGTGGGACCTGTGCCCAGATCCCCAGCTTGGCCTGCTGCTGTTTTTCTTATTGTCCCTCCCTGTGTGGGGGTGCCAGGCCATCTCGCTCCCTGCCACCCTCTCCTCCTGAGGGAGTCAGTCCTGGGCTAGGAGTCAGACCTGGTTTTTAGTCCTGGAAAGTCCTTGGCAAGCGTCTTCATCTTTTTAAGTCTCTTTTTCTTCACTTTTCCTAGGGAATATTCCTACAGCCCTCTTTCCTTGCAGGAGTGAGATACTGTGCGTGAAAATGCTTGAAAAAGTAAAATCCTGCCCAAATGTGAGGGCTAATCTGGTTATCTCCAATGTGGTTGTAGTTCCCCATTTATATGCATAAGTAGTGCTATCTTATTTGGTGCCATTGGTGTCTGTACCTGCCTGGATACTGTTGGCTTTATGTATAAAGTAGCTCTGGTTCGTCTCCTGACGCAAGGCAAGAAAGAGGCTGATTGAAAGTTGGGCTTTGAATATGGCAGCCATGGGGAGGTTCCTGCCGGGGCTCTGTCACCTATGTCTGTTGGCACCAGGCACAGCCATGAAGAAACAGGAAAGATTCCTGCTATCGTGGAGCTCACAGTTCTATTGAAAGTGGGCAATTCCAGAATTGATCGGCCATGCCATTGTCATTGTAGTAATGCTTCATGGCCCTGGTTCAACTTCCTTCTCAACTTGCCTGTTGCCACTTGGAGTGCACGTTGGTTCCTTACAGTGCCAGTGGTAACGGGGGTGTTTCCACTTGCTCTGTTTCCTCATGTGCGTGTATAGTGTGGTTTTAGCTGAGGGGAATGACTGAGGCTGCAGAAGCCACGGTGGAAGTCAGCCTGCACTGCAGTGCCATTGAGGAGCCAGGGGCAGCTTACATCATCCTTAGAACCAGAGCGTTTATTTGCCCTCTTCGAACAAAAAATATGTTTGTGTAGTTTTACCATATAAGGTATTTTAGAAACATGAAAAAAATAAAAAAGAAAGGGGGAGTTTGATAAGCCCTGTTCCAATAAGCATTCATTACTGAGCCACAGCTGCCCTGCCCACAGCCTGGTGGGACTCCACCGAGGCAGAGCCCTACTGTGCTCCTGATGCTCCTCAATGTGTGTACAGCTACCGTCTTGCACTTCTACCCTGACCAGTTGAAAACACTTCCTGAAATTGGAAATGTCTTCACTGCCCATACCACCTCCTTGCAATTCTGAATGGTTTTGTGCCGCTAGTGTGTTGTGAGGGTTTGGGACAACTCAGGGGTACAGTAGCTGAAGGGGAAGAACTTGGTTGCAGAGTCTCTGAAGCCCCAGGGAGCTAGGGCCAGACCTAAGTCTCTAGCCATGTGTGCCGTCTTTCTCTCTGGCCTCCTGAACCCTCCTCCCACCAGCTTCTCAGACAGGCAGGCAGAGCCTAGTCCAGGCCCACCACGTGACCCAGCCAAGAGTAGGCCAAGGAGCTCAGCCTGAGGATGACTGAGTCACGGGTCCCTCCTCCCCCTCCACCTCTAGTTTTTCTTTTTTTAAAAATATATTTTATTGATTTTTTACAGAGAGGAAGGGAGAGGGATAGAGAGTTAGAAACATCGATGAGAGAGAAACATCGATCAGCTGTCTCTTGCAGACACCCTACTGGGGATGTGCCCGCAACCAAGGTACATGCCCTTGACCGGAATCGAACCTGGGGCCCTTGTGTCCGCAGGCCGACGCTCTATCCACTGAGCCATACCGGTTAGGGCTCCACCTCTAGTTTTATCACATCTGACAAGGCAGCGGAGAGACTCTTGGCCAGATAATAGCCCAAATGGGAGGAAGTCGGAGGATGGGGATGGGAAAGCACCCAGTTTTCAGGAGAAAGCCTGGTGAGCGAGGGGCACCACTCCGGGGCTTTCTCTGGCTTCAGGAAAGGCCTCTGCCATCCTGTCCTCTGTCCCACACAGATCTCCCCTCCCCCACCGACCTGGTCAGGGTCCCTACTCGGAACAGAGAGGCACACCCATCAAAGGTCAGGCCTGTCCTCTGGTTGTCAGTTAGATTCTCTCTAGCTTAGCTTTCCCAGCTGTCACCCAGGTCTGGGGGTTGAAGCAGAAAGTGCCTGCAGCTTGGATGCAGAAGCCCGATTACACTTCGCTCTGCCTCTTACTAGCTGTGTACTTGGGGGTGGGTCTCTTCTGAGCCCCATAAAAATAAGAAGTGTGCCCACCTCACAGGGTTGCTGTGGGCATTAGATAAGATATATACATGAAATGCCATTGTATCCGTTTGTAAAGAAAAATATACACAACTATACAAAAAGTTGCCCATAAACCCCATCACCCAGAGAGAAAACCACTGTTAACGTTTTAGTGTATTTCCTTCCTATTTTTTCCTATAACATATACAAGGCTCGATAGTCAGCTGTATCTTATGTAATGTTTTTATCTTCTGAGCATTAAACATTCATCAAAGGCATCCTTTAAAAAATTTTATTGACATGATATGTATACAGAAAAGTGAACCAGTTATGTGTACGTGATTAATTTTGAAAAACTTAACCCACCCGTGTCAGCCCCACCCACAGACCTCCCTCCGCTCTTTTAGTCACTATCACAAAGGGCAGCCACTGTTCAGACATCTCACTTCACAGATTGGTTTTGTCTGTAGGAACATCCTGTGAGGTATTCTATTTATAGATATCTTGTGATTTATTTAACCAATTCTCTGTTGTCGGATAGCTAGCTTGCTGCTCAGTTATTGCTGTTTTTCCATTATAAAACAGGCTACAATGAATAGCCTCCTACAAAAAAGTTTCTGTTCATCTCTGCTTCTTTTCTTAGGAACAAAGAGTAGGAACATTTTATAGCTTCTGATAGATATCACTTTATTGCCCTCCTGGAGGTCATAACATCCATCAAAGGATGAGTGTATTTTCACTACAACTATTGCTATTTTTCCGTTGCAAAATGCCATCTTTTTATGTGAAAGATATTTTCTTTGCATATTGTGAAGTGCTCAGTGTATCTAAGGGGTAAAGTATCTATACTAATAAAAGGGTAACATGCTAATTAGACTGGGAGACCTTCCAGACGTCCTTCTGGACAAAGCCTTGGTGGCAGAGCCGAGGCAGAGGCAGTTAGGGGCAATCAGGCCAGGAGGGGAGGGCAGTTGGGGGCGATCAGGACAGCAGGGGGGCAGTTGGGGGCGAGTAGGCCATCAG
The DNA here is from genome assembly GCA_004026665.1 of Murina feae. NCBI lineage: Eukaryota > Metazoa > Chordata > Mammalia > Chiroptera > Vespertilionidae > Murina > Murina feae. The sequence continues at coordinate 737 of PVJC01028685.1, read as the reverse complement.
GCAGAGTGGTTAGGGGCAATCTGGCAGGTGAGCAATTAGGAGCCAGCAGTCCCAGATTGCGAGAGGGATATCCCAGATTGGAGAGTGTGCAGGCTGGGCTGAGGGACACCTCCCTCCCTCCCCCCATGTGCACAAATTTTGTGTACCAGGCCACTAGTTGTGTAGTAATAGTGATTGGGATCAGAGTAAAAATTCATCCCTAGATACTTCAGTTGCCCACCTGTCCTGGCCAAGCCTAGCACCCATGGACCATTGTGTAAGTTACCTTCTCTAGGGTAGATCAGGAGGTACCTGGACACTTAGTCGCATCCTTGGGCACTTTGCCAGGTTCCTTTCTCCTTTCCCTACCCCCTTAGAAGCTCCTATATTTCCTGCCTCCCAGTCTCCAGCAGTGATCCTACTGAGGCCTGGGGCTGACCAACCAGAAAGAGGGCATTCCACTGGATTCCTTCCTTTCTGGATTCCTTGTTCATTTTCTTTACACTTCTCCACACTGTGTGTTTCTTTTGGAGTGGTAGATATGTTATGAACATATGGAACCTGAGATGTGGCTCTTTGGTCCACAAAAAGCCAAGTGATTGGAGCAGGGATGGGGACCCCCTGGCCCCCCAATCCCATCTCAGGGACAGTGTTTTACAGCCTGTGCGAGGAATTCAAGTATAAGCGGGAGAGCTGCATTGTGGTTAAGAACGCAGGCTTGCCCTAGCTGGTTTGGCTCAGGGGACAGAGCGTTGGCC
>PVJC01028684.1:0-22397 GCA_004026665.1 Murina feae | reverse complement strand
CACACCAGCAGGTGGACATCCCCCGAGGGGTCCCAGACTGCAAGAGGGCACAGGCCGGGCTGAGGGACCCCCCCCCAAGTGCACAAATTTTTGTGCACCATGTCCCTAGTGTTATAAATAAGCATAAAAAGACTAAAAACACTTGAAACAAAATGCTAGCAATGGTTTTCTCTGGCTTAGAGGATGACATCTCTGTTTGTTTGCTTATTCTTTATTTTACAGATTTTCTGTGGCAAAAGTGCTTACTTATATAATTAGAAAAATTATTATGTTTAAAAAATGCATGAAGGAGCTAAGTCTTTACTTCAGTTTTTAATTAATAAGTATGAATTAGACAGGTTTTGGAAGAATTGTATGTGTTCTAAAAGGATTTAAAAAATGAAATTAGTCAATATGATAGAAATATCTTTTTTCAAAAATAATCTCCATATTACTTAACAGTAAGTGTCGTTTGCCCTACAAGCACATGCACTTTTTAATCTACTTACACTGTTATCTTCACTCTAAGAGAGTCAGAGTTGCTCAATAATAATTGACCCAGTCACTGTATTGAGATACTGGCTTGGATCACTAAAGGCTTGTTGTGAAAAAGATAGGAAAAAGGCAAGAGGAGAGAATTGATGCTTACTGAGCATCTAGTATGTGCTAGCACTGTGCAAGGTACTAAAGATACCTGGTCAAAGAACTACTACAAGGATCCAGAACACAGGTTTATTGTCTCTTAAAGGGAAACTCCCTACTTCTTCTTCTCTATACTTCCATTCTCCTATTCTTTAGAGTATAAAAACATTTTTTAGTGAAGTATGCTTGATTCTATGCCCAACGTCTTAGAAGTACTAGCAGAAAGAAAAATGAAGGAAGGGAAGGGGAGCAAGGGAGTGAGGGAAGGAGGAAAGAGAGAAAGGTGATGCATGTGATGCCTGATATATACTAGTATGTGTACACCAATTAAGTACATATATACATGTGAATATGTGTGTGTGTATGTATATGTCTGTGTGTATCAATTAAATGCATCAGCTATAGATGGATTTGTTATTCTGTGCATTTTTTAAACAAGGGTCAGAGAATCAAGAGCAAATCCACTCAAAGACCAATTTCAAAATGCAAACTAGGATTCCTGGCCATCTCTCTCTCTCATAGAGCAACTGCTAAGGAAAAAAAAAAATGGTATTATCATTTCCTTCTGAAACCTTCCTATACAATTCTTTTTTTAAAATATATTTTATTGATTTTTTAAAGAGAGAGAGATAGAGAGTTAGACACATCGAAGAGAGAGAAATATCAATCAGCTGCCTCCTGCACACCCCCTACTGGGGATGTGCCCACAACCAAGGTACATGCCCTTGACTGGAATCAAACCCGGGACCCTTCAATCTACAGGCCAACGCTCTATCCACTGAACCAAACTGGCTGGGGCTTCCTGTATAATTCTTACCTGCAGTGATCACTTCCTGTTCTGACTTCCTATTTCTCTTAGGGCCTAACTAATATTACCTAGCAGTCAATTATGTACTACTTCTATTTTTTCTTGGTCTGTATTATTTTCCACTTGAGTCCCGGTGGATGAAATTCGTGCATGGGGGCAGGAGGGGTTTGTTCCTCAGGCCAGTCTGTACCCTCTCCAATCTGGAACCCCTAGAGGGATGTTCGACTGCCCATTTAGGCCTGATCCCATGGGCAGTCAGACATTCCTCTCAGAACCTAGGACTGCTGGCTCCCAACCACTCACCTGCCTGCCAGCCTGATCATCCCCTAACCACTCCCGTGCCAGCCTGATCAGTGCCTAACTGCTCCCCTACTGGCCCGATTGCCCCTAACTGCCCTCCCCTGTGGCCTGGTCACCCCTAACTTCCCTCCTTTGCCAATCCAGTTGCCCCTAACTGCCCTCCCCTGCTAGACCAATTGCCCTTAACTGTCCTCTGCTACAGGCCTGGTTGTCCCTAACTGCCCTCCCTTGCAGGCCTGTTCCCCCCAAACTGCCTTCTCCTGCAGGCCTGGTGACCCCCAAATGCCCTACCCTGCAGGCCTGGTGACCCCCAAATGCCCTACCCTGCAGGCCTGGTCCCTCCTAACTGCCCTCCCCAGCAGTCCTGACCACCCACAACTGCCCTCCCCTGCTGGCCATCTTGTGTCCACATGGGCACAGCCATCTTGTGTCCACATGGGGACAGCCATCTTGTGTGTTGGAGTGATGTCAATTTGCACATTACTCTTTTATTAGGTAGCATATTTTAATATTCTTTTTTCTATAACAATACAGTCTTTGAGAACCAAGGCCACATATTAGTATCTTCCTTCATGCACAGCTCTTAGACATCTGCCTAGGTACCCAATCAGTTGTTACATGAGCCCTACCTAGCCTTATAACTGTCCCTTGCTAAAGCCCCATGGTACATTGTTCCTCCCACCATCGCCACATGTGTAGCACTGGGCTTAGTGTGTCAGCAATGGGCATTAGTTTGTCTGTTCACAACACTGTAAACACCTCAAGGGCAGAGAAGGTGCTTTTTCGATCTCTGCAGCCTCTCCTGGGTTTCACAGTGTAACTGGTGCATTATAGGTACTCGACATATATCGACTGGCTTAAATAGATTTAGGATGGACTTCTGATGTGTCCCAAGTCAGCTATGAATCAGCAGTTTACCAAGGACCAAAGGGAGTCGAAGAGTCACCATCCTCTTTCATGGTATTCTTTAAACATTAATCACAAATTTTAAAAGGCCACCCAGTTTAGCAGAAAAAGCACAAATGTTGAAGTCACTTCTAGTTGAAATCAGAGCTGCCACCACTTTCTTCTCTAATGTTTCTATTTTCAAATGTTCATTTTAGCAGTGCAAGTCCTTTCTTGATCTTGAAGTTCATAATTACCCAAGCAACACATGAATTAAAGATTTAAACAACATAAGAGATTACTGAGAACAAACTTGAAAATATTGTCCTAATTGTCTTTTCCCTGCTCAGCTACATCAAATATTCCCTGTCATCCATGTAGTGTGCTCAGCCCTGGTTCTCATTACCTCTGTGTGTGTGTGTGTGCGCGCGCACACCTTTTCATTAGTATTTTCTACATAAATAGGCCCATATTCTATACCTATTGTCTTGTTACACTCTTTCACTTCATTTTTATTTCATTCAATATCAAACATCATTTTGTAGGGTTTAATCTGGCATTTTGTATGGTTTGTAGTTTAGTAGCACTAACATTTTGTAATTATGTGCCTTTAAGAATAATAACAAGTCCTTTGGGCCTCAATTTCCTCATCAGTAAACTGGAAATAGTATCTACTCTAAAGAGGTGAGGTAAAGATATATATATAAAAGCCTAATATGCAAATAGACCCAACAGCCGAACAACCAGTCACTATGATATTCGCTGACCACCAGGGGGTGTGTGCAGAACATGGTGGGTGTTGGCAGCAGGCGACAGAGTGCAGAATGGGCAGGCATCAGCTGTGGCAGGATGGTGGAGGAGGTGAGAGGGGGCACCAGACCAAGTTGGGGCACCAATCGCTGTCATCAGGGTGAGCCTCTGGTGGTTACTCAAAATTCGTTGCTCCCACGTGCTGCAGTCCCACCAGGTGTTTGCCAGTGCCAGCACCGAAGTGTTATAGTTAAATGTCCCAGTGCCAGCCCCACTTGCACCCGCTGCTAGAGCCCCTCACTGGACCTGATCATTAGGCACCATCAGCAGGTGTGAGAGGCAGCTGCCAACCCCGATCACCCCTGAGGGCTTCTCCACCTCCTTCTGCTCCTGAGGGGCAATAAGTGCTGGCAGTTGCCTCTCAGACCCACTGCCAATGACAGCCCCACTCACACCTGCTGCCAGCACCAGAGCTGCCACTCGCACTCTCATTGTCAGCTTCCAGTACCGGTCCCAATTGCTCAGTGCCATCAGTGGTTGCGAAAGGTGGCTGCCAGCCCTGATCGCCCCTGAGGGCTTCTCTACCTCCCCTTGTTCCTGAGGGGCAATCGAGGCAGCAGCCACCACTTGCACACACTGATGGTGCTGGCCCCACTTGCATCTGCTGCTGGTGCCAACCCCAATTGTTCCACACCATCAGTGGATGCGAGTGGGGCCGGTGCTGTCAGCACATGGGAGCAGTAGTGGCAGGAGCGGGGCTCCCAGCAGACAGGGGACCAGGCATGAGGGGCCAGGCGGGGGTGCAGAGAATGGGTCAAGACCTACCCTTGTGCCCACCGCAGCCTTGAGGCCCACAGTTCCTTTCAAAGTTCATGAATGTGTGCACTAGGCCCCTAGTTAAATCATAAATGTTTGGTGCTGAGTAAAATATTGTCATTATTATTTATTACTATCATTGACTTGAGCCATAGAAATTAGATTGGGAAATCCTAGCTTCCTCTCAGAGCTGACTCTTCCTGGGATTTTAAGGAAGCAACAATAGTAAACCAGGGTCTCCAGTACCCTCAATGTTATAGTCACTGTTTTCAGAAGCACTTCCTTTCGTCACTGAGGAAATACAGCCACTGGGAGTCCCTGGGAGCCTGGACTGTCAGAGCACCTCTGCTCCCTTAGAGTTATAGAAGTGAAAGGGCGAGAAGGACTATCTCCCTCCTCATTGCCTTCCAGGAAATCTGCGGTGTGAGTTCACCTTTGTATTAACCAAAGCCAAATCTCCCAAGACCTGCTCACAGCAGTAGCTACCTGACATTAAATTGTGACAAAAACAATAGCCACCAGCAGTTCCAATCCACAGCTATTCTTCCTGCCACATCTGCTTTCCTGCTCCAAGGAGTTGTGCACTGCATGCCTATCGACTGTGTATTTAAGACGGCATCTCAATTCATACATTTTAAATCAGACTCGAACTGCAGATCAAAACTGTTTGAAGTTTTCCAGACGCAAGGACATTTATCTACAGCACTTCTAAAAATAAGGGGGAGGAAAGCCCAAACCCTGTCAGAGTTAATTGGAGTCATACAAAAAGCTTAACAGTCCTAGGCAGTGTTTTCACTCTATTAGATATAAATGTACAATAATTCTGTGAACACTGGGTTTAATTGCTCATAATATTTTAATTAAGGTTATGCTTTGTATAAATATCAACTCATCATTTACCGTGACTACAGTCCCATTTAAATGATGAAGTCAATTTGACAGCACATTCATGAAAATGAGAGCCTTTGAAGAGTGTTGCTCTTATGTGGTCCGGAATACTAATGGAGGTTAATTGTCAAAACAAGCCCAGTGCAGACTTCAAAACGATCTTCACACTTTAGCGATCGAACAATGTAACCACATTTTTATGTGACCCGTTGACCTAATATCATGAATAACATAATGGCTCTTCTAAGTCTCCCATGTCTGCTTCCTGAAAACCAGGGCTCCTTTTCAATATTTATATTATACCGCTGCCCTTTAAACAGACACCCTTTAACTACTGTATTTGCGATTCAGATGATCAGATAATTAGATGTAAGATTAGATGCGCCAGAAGACATGGCTGCCTCAATTAATCTTATAGGCTGTGCCTCTGCAGATCACTACTTGGTGTGCAACAGAAAATATCAAATTAAGTTTTCAGTGGCAGGGAAATTTCAAGTCTGCAGTCATTTTAAATCCATCCGAGGCAAGGATATAATTTATTACTGTATTCGGAATTCATGTCCTCTTTTTCCAAAACACCAATTTTAATTAGAGTATAGAAACCCAAAAGAGTAGGAATAGGAAGAAGAAAAAAGGCCTTCTAGGGTTCACAGGGATCACTATCTGCTCCTTCTAGAGACAATACCTATTGTGAAGTCCATGGTCGCCCTGAATAAATATTAAAACACTAGAGGCCCGGTGCACAAACATTTATGCACTCAGGGGGATCCCTCAGCCCGGCCTGTGTCCTCTCAGAGTCTGGGACACCTCAGTAAAAAAAAAAAAATGCAGACATTGGTCAACCAAGGGAAAGAGGCACCCGAAGGCACACTCCACAGGGGGGCCCACCCACGCCTCCCGGACTTCCTGCACCCCCCACTTCACCTCTCCTATTGCCCTGTGGGGTCCCTGTCTGCCCTGGGACCCCACTTGTAATTTTGCCAGAGTCTGTGATTTTCTTTGGTTGTGCTCAACTTACTGGCCTTAGGACTCATAAAGACAGATTGTGTCATTCAGAATTAGTGTTCTGCTGGGAGGGTGTATGGGCGAGATAGGGGTGCAAAGGCATAGAGTTTCATTGAGGGAGTGGTACTTTAATTAGACCTTAATTGATAAGGGAGATTTTCTGTGGATGGAGAGAACTGGAAAAGCAAGTGGGGTCCCAGGGCAGGTAAGACTGAGGAAATGCAGCCCCTGCATGAGCCTCCTTGGAGAGTGAGGCCCCGCCCTCCTGCCTCCATCACTGGAGGAGTGAGGTGTCTGAGGACAGGACACAGAGGCTCAGCCGAGAGCCTGGAGCGCAGCGTCCCAGGGATGGGAATGGCGGGAAGCCACCACGCTGCTGTACCCCTAGAGCTCTGGTGGCAGTGACCTCAGCAAGGAGAGAGTGAGATGGTGGCGAGTTGCCTGGGATCCTTGGGCCATGGGTGCACAGGGTGCTGGTGCGGGAGCATGGGGTGCACACCAGGTGGGGCAGGGGACCATAATGAGCCAGCACCCTGCAGCCACCTGGAGCATCTGCTGCCTGAGCTGCTGCTTGTGGTCTGGGCCTCAGCCAATGCACCTGAAGCTGGCACTGCCCAGCCAGCACCACCGCCACCACCGCCTACAACCGCTGGATAAGCAGAGGCAGCTGCACCACACTCCCTCGCCCGCCAGGCCATTCCTCCAGGACCTGCACAGCTGGCCCATGGCACCTGGTCTGGCCCGGCCTCTCGCTCCTCTGGCCGATCCCCAGCACTCATGACCCCGTGTTTGCCCAGCCTGGCCAGCAAGGCGCAGCAGTGGTGCACCCAGTGTGAAGGAGAAGCTGATGCCTGGGGCCAGGGCTGGGCAGGGCTAAGGCCACTCTGGGCCCTCAGAAGGGCGGTGTGTGTGGGCCCCTCAGATCCACTGCCCTGGGTGGGGAAACCGCTGCCGCTGCCCGCCCGAGTGGAGGCACTGTGCGCTGCTGCCAAGAACCACAAAACCAAACGTGGCTCCAGGGCACTTGTAGCCCACACCACTGGGATCCAGCCTCCTAAATCCCCAGTTTCCAGGGTCATCCTCGCCGTAACCTTACATCCCTCTCGCAGTCCAGGGCTCTTGTATTCAGGGACTTCTTGCTCCTTACCACCCATCTTCAATGGAGATGGGCAGGAAGCCCAAAAACACTCCAGTGGTGGGGGTGAGGAGACTGGGTGCCACCATCTTGTGGCTATGGTCGCCGCCATTTTTGTCCTGGAGTGATGGTTAATTTGCATATTAGATTATAATATATAATATATAAGATTAGATACAGCGAGCCTTTGCCTACAAAGTGGCCCTCATCAGCCTTTGAAAGAGCAGTGGCAAATACTCAGGTTGCTTTTCTTCCCTTTGCTATTGGATTTCACAGTCACATTTCACAATTCACTTTGTCTTCCAAATGATCTAGTAACATGTCTCATCAAATAGAAGATGCAAAGAATCTCCTATTGCCAACTCTATGTACTTTTTATAACTAGAATAGAATTTTGAACAGAATAGAATTTTGAACAGGATAGAAACAAGACATAAAAATAGACCTCAACACTAGAAGACAGATGGCAACAAAAGATATCAGTATTTATCCATGCTATTAAGAGGGAAGTACAAAATAACCAGCCCAATTCTTTTAAGGGCTTTTTGAATAAATTCTTAGAGCTTCTTATGAAGTGACAGGGCCTTTCAGGAGAGGGGATGTGTGGGTGGTGTGTAAGTATTCTAGTTCACAACTCCCAGATGTGAAACCGATGCTTGAATCCTATGTTAGGACTTTACCGAGACAAATCCAAACCTAAAATCATTTGAAGGCTTCACCTCACCTGGGAAGGCTGTATTTGAAAGCCAGAGTTAATTAATTTAAAAAGTCACTCCAGTCATTCAACAAATATTTATAAAATACAGGAAAGCTTTCAAAGAGAAGCAGCTGCAAAATAATTCACGGGGGAAAGAAATCTCCATAAGTAACAAGAGGGCAGGAATCGCTTGTCATCAACTTATTTAATATTCCTCTGATCTCTGAATATGGGGGTGACAACACGTGGAATTTTGCTAACATCTTCAAGGATGCCTGAGAGAGAAACCTGTTAATAGCAACCTGGAATCAGCACTGATGAGCTTGACCCCATTTATTGCTTGATACACAACTGAAATAGAATGCATGTTGCAAATCTGCTTCTAAGTTTAGCTTCTGTGGGACAGAGACCACAACACATCATTTTTCTATTTTGCATTCACACAGTAGGTACATTATCTTCAACCACGTGCTAATTATTTCACACATGGATAGATCCTGTTCTCCAAACAACATGGTGAGCATTTAAAGGGCGAGGGAGTGTCTTTCGTACATTTCCATTTCCTTTCATTACTTTGGGTTATGCAGAGGCTATACTCAAAGGGATGAAGAAAGACTGGAAAGAAGGAAAGTGACCAAGAGAAGCAAGCTTTGATTCCCAGGACTTGCTTATCAGTATCATTTCCTTCTCTCTCATATTGGTCAATGGCTTCAAGATTCTACCAATCATCCTACTGTCTTTGGTTCTCTCTGAACTCTCTCTCTTCACATACTTGGGTCTGTCTTCACAAGTACTTCCTCGTGACTCCATCACTTTCATTTCTTCAGTCTCTTGACTAAGATAAGCAGTCATGCCTGTAGCTGACAACCTGGCCTCCTTGGTCTTATCTCTCCCCACCTCCCCCAGGTCATCTCCTAAAGCCCAATTATACTCTTTCCTCCTCAAAAGTCATTCTTGGTTTTCAGAAAACACCACACATTACACATAAGCTTCTCTGTGCCACCACTTAGTATTCCTTGTGCCTGGGGTGGCCCCCTCCCTCTTGCCACACATCTCCATCAGTCAAAGGCCCAGCCCGAATGCCATTCCTCCAGGAAAGCTTTGTGTGTTCTCATGTAGTCCAAAGTCAGGTCTGTCAGCTCTCTGCTCTGGTAGAAATGTCTGTGTGGCTCTCAGCTGGCCCTCACCATCTCTGTTGCCATCAAATCTCCTTGAGGATATTGTAATCTCCTTTTTAAAAACACATTGTACTGTGTTAAACAACATAACCCATGCCTTTTTCCGACAGTAGTTGCTCAGTAAGCACCTGTTTAATGATGCCATATGCACTCGGAATCCCATCACACACACTCCACAACAACAACCTGAACAATGATCAGGGAGTCATATTTTAAGAAATAATTCTTATTTTACCCTTAAAACCACATAAACATCTCAATCAATTAAAATTTATCATCCTATATAATAAAGAGGTAATATGCAAAATGACCCTCACTCCGTCATGCCGTCACAAGATAGCTGCACTCACAATGGAGGCAGGGTTTCCATCACACAAGATGGCCGCACCCACAGCAGTGGCAAGGTACCCATAACAAGTGACAGCAGGGACCTGAGGCTGTGTGGTGCTAGGCCAGGGTGGGAGACTTGAGGCTGCGCCCCTCACCTGGTGGGGCTTGACGGGGGAGCTCAGGCCATGCCCCCCACCCTGGTGACAGGCCAGGGGACCTGAATGTGCACCAAAAGACCTGAGGCTGTGCCCCCATTGGGTGGGGCTTGATGGGGGTGGGGCCAGCTGAGTCTGGATCTCGCCCAATGTGGGTGGGGCTCGCCAGGTCTAGGTCTTGCATGATTTCAAGGTGCACATGGGTGGGTGGGGACTTGACTCTGGGCCCTATGGCATGCCCCAGACTCTGACAGGAGGAAGATTTTCATATACATTTTACTAATTTTCTTTCAACTCTGATACTTCTATTATAGAGAAAGGGAAAATGGCAATATTAAAATATTTCCTCTAATTAATTCCCTTTTAATGTGCACAAATTTCATGCACCGGGCCACTAATTATTTAATATTTTTTAACATGGTAATTCAAAATGTTTCAAATTTAAAATTCACATATTTATATTTTAAACATATTTCTCATTCACCAATCCAGAATATTTCTACAAGCACACCACTTTTTCTTTGGCTTGTCTAGGCATTTCCTTCTGTTCCTCTTTTATGTTTTGATGTGCCTTGGCACCTCCACTGTCCCTGAGATGACTTTTTTTTTTTTCTGGCCTAGGAGTGATTCTTTGCTGTTCCAACAGGTCCCTCAAATTCTCTGTAGCCATGGCGGTGGCTTCTCACCTAACCTTTGCAGACAGCTCTCTAAAGATTTCTACAGAAATGCATTCCAAGGCCAGGTGAGCCTACACCGCATCCTGCACTGTTTCAGCCTGCACTGTCTTTCATGTTACCCATTCCCATGTTTAGCAATCCTCCCGGAATATTAGTCCTAAGTTTCTCACACTGTAGTTTAGGGACTTTTCTTCTTCTTTTCTAACATTGATGGATGTGACACATGATAATTTTCCTAATTAATTAAGGAGAAAAGCCTTCAAGGTTTGTCCCAAAAAACCCTTTTGACATTATTTTGTTTTTCTCTTAGATAATATTGCCTTTTATACTTTTTAGCTACTAGAATGAGAATGTCAAATTTTGTCTCTGCCAATGACATCCTATTTCTTTGATCCTGTCTGCACAGTTATTGCTCCTATTTTAAAAAATTGATGAAGGATTGAAAGGTTCAGCTTTAAGCTTGGTGAACTTTGGTTGCTAATCCAACCTCCACACAATGTGCTAGTGTAGCCAATTCCCCTCAAAATATGCGTGATCTTAATGATGGAATGGAGAAACCCAAGAGTTGATTAGCTTAAAGAATCTACATATATTAGCAGCACACTTGAAGTGTATGATTCATATTGTGTCCTCATATAAGAAGCCCTTATAAAGTATTCGCTCACCTGTGTCAAGAGGTTCTACCCCAGACAACCCTAGACACGGTACCTCATGAAATGTACACAGAAGATGGGGAAAATGTTAGAGAGGATGCACTCAGAGAAGCCCCTGAAAAGTATGGGGGGGGGGGTCTACAGGCAGGTCTGGAGTCCTTCTTACCTTTTGTGCCACAAACGTGACATGGCTACGCAAGGACCAGTTTAAGATAGTGGAGTCCTCAAATCACTTCCCTCTTTTTGACAATCAAGGAAAAGTTGGTTACAACTGGAATTTTTCTCAATACATTCTTTAAAATAGAGTGAGAAGAAACTTTGCCAATAACATAAATTAAATATCGCTCCCCCCCCCAGCCAGTGTTGCTCAGTGATTAGAGTGTCAGCCCAAGTACTCAAGGGTCCAAGTTTCCTTTCTGGCCAAGGGCATCTACCTGGGTTGCAGGTTAATTCTAAGCCCTGTCCAGTTCGGGGCACATGTGGAAGGTAATCGATCATTGCATCTCTCTCACATTGATGTTTCTCTCTCTCTTTCCCCCTTTCTTCTCTTCCACTTTCTCTAAAAATCAATGGGAAAAAATATGCTCCAGTGAAGATTAACAACAACAAAAAATCAAACAAACAAATAAAAATCCTTACTGGACAGCCTAAGCTCTGCTTAGGTCCATCAGAATGAAGTGCATGCTCCATGTACCTGTGTCTTGATTGTAGTAGCCCTTAAACGTGAGATCCTGTAATCCTCCAACCATCTTCTCAATAAAGAATAATGCCAGTTTAATAGACTTAAGCTCATGAAAAATAACCTGATTTATCTTCTGTAACTAAGCAAAGAGATCACTCCCCATCTTAACATTGCCCTCACATATTAAAATGCCCCCTCACACCACTTGAAATGTCCATTCAAGTTAGAAGCCCTGATATTCACATCAGAACCTCACATATTTCACCTGATTGGCATTTAAGTCAAACGTACTAACTGGACACTTACTTAGAAACTAATTCCCTTTCATTTTAAACCCACTCAGACACGTAAGAAACTTTTGTACATTTTTGTATCTTCATAACAAACCCAATACACACTACTTGTCATTTTGTAAAACACTGAGATTAAAAGATTCAAAGATATCTCCGAAGTTAATAAAACAAAGGTTATATCAATGAATGAATTATTTTCTACTTACTTCTACATGGCAATTTAAGAAATATATCTGGGGAAACTACACACACACACACACACACACACACACATTTTATTTCCATTTAGGTACTGATGTTACAGATATTATATAATAAAAAAAATCAACCATCTAGGGCAATGTAATATATTTCTGGTGGTATTTTAAGTTTGTGTACTTTTGCAGAAGCACAATAATTCAAATTATACACACCCACATCCAGAGCCCCAGAGAGTTGACTCAGTAATTCCATATCAGGATTTTATTCTCAAGAACTGAAGTACAAAGATGTTCATCATATTTTATTATCATAAAAAATAGAAATAATTAAGAATTCCAATGATAGGGAAAAATTAATAAATTACAGTAACGCTGCATGGATAAAATATTTTGCAGCCCTAAAAGCGCATCTTTAAATAATATTTGATATGGAGGAAGGCTTAGGATTAAAATTAAATAAAAGCAACAGATGCAAAGCAGTAGTTAACTAGGATTCAAATATTTTAAAAAAATAAAGAAAATAAATGTTCTTTACTTTGCATGAAGACTCTAGGTGGAAATTCAAGAAATCTCTATGGCCATGCAATATGGAAGTAGTTTTCCAATATTTTTGAGCAAAATAATTTATTTTACTGTTTGTCACATAGTCTTATGCAGAATCCAAATGTATAAAAATAAGTAAAGCTTAATCTTACCCCTCAAGACTTTTCCTTCTCCCAACTCCTCATCCCACAAAGGAACCTCTAATGAACTCAAAGAGCTTCAAGAAACATGGTGTAGAAACGCATTATGAATTTCCGCATAGGAGGGCTGACTTTACTAGCTTTCTAGCTGATTTCCTAAGCTGTGTCCTGCTAAAACTCCCACCAAAAAAGTACTTCTGCTCTTGTCCTTTTTTTTGAACTAGAACCTGTTATCCAGCTTCTCTCAAATTCTGGCTGAGAGAAGTGACTAAAAAACACTGTTGAAGGATATGGAGTCAATCTATAAGTGACTTTGGATCAAGGTAGACCACATGAAATTCACATACACAGACCACATCAGCTTAATCCTTCACAAGAATGCCTGTGAGGGATACACACAAGGATACCCTTTGGACTTTACTCCTAAGGTTGCTTTTGAAAGGAGCATTTATTTTAAACCACATTGAGGAAGGAATTGCCTGTTAAATCAGTGGTCATTATTTAGGGTCCCATGTGATAATATCATCTAAAAATCAGTAGAAGAGCCCCACCAGCATGGTTCAGTGGTTGAGCATCGACCTATAAATCCAGGAGGTCACCGTTTGGATTCCCAATCAGGGCACAAGCCTGTGTTGTGGGCTCCATCCTCAGTGTGGGGCATGCAGGAGGCAGTTAATCAATGATTCCCTCATCACTGATGTTTCTATCTCTCTCTCTCTCTCCATCTCCCTTCCTCTCCGAAATCAATATAAATGTATATTTAAAAATCAGTAGTAGGAAAACTTCATGCCTGAGGAGCCTATTTATTTTATTCTTTTGGATAATAACAGTAATACAACTAACCATACCTCCTTTGTCATCCTGGCTGCAAGAAGCTCAGAGCTTAAATCTGAAGGTCAGTGATAGCATGTATATCAGACCTTAGGTTTCATACTTCAGTTCTGCTGCATCCTGAGCCAATTTTCCACTTTTATTTACATTTAATTTCTTTTATTACAGGTATTCTAATTATAAACTCCTTCAAATTCCTGATTAAACAAAAATTTAAAATTATTCATGCCCCATTAGCTAACACTGTAATTGTATTAGTACAAATCTGTAAATCCAGCTAACTGTATTATAACTAAGTCAATATTTCTTCATCCTGTCCACTATATTATCATTAGGTTTTGTTAGATGCCTTTTGAAAATATCATTTATTTCTTGCTTGTCTTCAGAAACATCTCCAAGCTTCCAGGAAGATTATCAAAAATGGTTCTGTCATAACATGCACACATTATCTCACTAATCTGAAATATAAATAGTCTAGGCTTGAAAACCTCAATTTGAAGCTTTCTTACCACCTTCTGGCATCTTTAGATTCAATTCTTCTCAACAATTGTTCTACTCTTTCCAGTTTGAATATTATTTTTCCCTTCTAATGGTCAACCTAATCTTATAGCAATCACTATGTACCAGGCACTATTCAGTCTTATAGGTGATGCATCCCTAAATTCTCACAACTAGTGTTACCCAATTTTAGAGTTGAGAATCTTACAGCCAAGCAAAGTTAACTATCTTACCCAAAGTCACACAGCAGTAAATGGCAAAAAAAAAAAAAAGCCATTAGTTGCACTCCTGTGGCCTTAATCCCATAGTTCATGCTCATAACAACTATTCTACATTGCTTCTCTTGAATAGGATATAAAATAATAAACTTGAATTCTGCTTTAAGAGATTAAGTAAAATATTAATAAGAAAGTTCTAATAACATGTTTTATTATTATATTTTTGGAAAAAGGACACCAGAAAATTTTTGAAAACTATTCTAATGGCTTCCAAAATGAGGCAGCATTTCATTTTCATGAGCTGTCTTTTGTGTGAGGGCTGCCTGAAGATAAGACTGGGGAAGACATTCTAAAGGATCCTTCTTGCTCTGTCATTCCAATTTTTACACTTTGGAATAAAATGAGATTTATGCAAATAATGGGCAATTCATAAGCCTCTGCTTTTTCAACTCTTGTTCTATAGAATTTTTGTAAATAAGTTGGTTATTATAGCAGATTATAAAGTACTAGGGGCCCTGTGCATGAAATCTGTGCACCGTGGGGTGGGGGAATTCCTCAGCCCGGCCTGCCCCCTCTTACATATTGGGAGCCCTCAGGGGGTGTCTTACTGATGGCTTAGGCCCACTCCCTGATCCCTTTGAGGAGTGGGCCTAAGCTGCAGTATGACTTCTCTTTGTGGGAGGAGACTAGGCTAATAAGGGGAAGCCACCAGCCCATCACCCTGCTGCTGTAGCCACTGCCAGTCACTGCAGCCACCAAGGTGTTTTCATCAACACGGACTCCAGCCCCTTCACCATGAAGAAATGACAACTTTCTTTAGGCATTTTCAAGATGTGTCTTTCATAGGATATGACATTTCTTTCTTTCTTTTTTTTTTTTTACCCTCACCTGAGGATATGCTTCCATTGATTTTTAGAGAATGTGGAAGAGAAGGGAAAAACAGAGAGAAACATCAAAGTGAGAGGAACACTTTGTTTGGTTGCCTCCTGTATGAGCCCTGACTTGGGCCCTAGCTAGGGAGGAGCCTGCAACCTAGGTACATGCCCTTGTTCAGAATTGAACCCAGACCCTGCAGTCAGAAGGCTTAGGCATTATGCACTGAGCCAAACTGGCTAGGGCAGGATATGACATTTCTTAGCCCTCCAGCAGTGGACCTTCATTTTTTTCTCCAGGAGTGTGGTGGAAAAACCCTAGATCGCCTTTAGGGATTCTTATTTCCCAAGTTACTAAGAATATCACCAATGGCATACAGGGAGCTTAGTCAATGAGCAGTAAGAAAAGGTGTTTCCTCTGTAGTTCACTCTGATCACCAGCTCCACCCCTGCCCCTCCAATCCCAGCTCCACCCCTGCCCAGGCCTGTAACCTCTGGCCGAGGATGCAGGACTGGGTAGGGGACAACCAGACCCCTGTGATCACTGGCTCTGCCTTGCCCAGGCCTGCAATCTCTGGCTGAGGCTGCAGGCCTGGGCAGAAGACCCCCCAAGCCCCTCTGATCACCGGCTTCACAGACCACAGGCCTCTGTGATCACTGGCTCTGATCCTGACCCCCGCCATTGCAGGCTCTGCTCTTGCCTCACTGGAAGACTTTGGCCAAGGTTGCAGGCCTGGGCAGGGGACCCCCAGACCTCTGCATTGCAAGCTCCACCCCTGACTAGGCCCTGAGATCTCTGGTTCTGCCCCTGCCCAGGCCTTTTGCCTGGGTAGGGCACCCTCATATTCCTTTGATCACTGGCTCCGCCCTTGCCCATGCCTGAGGCCTCTTGCCTGGGCAGGGAACCCCCAGCCCCTTCTGATCACCTATTCTGCCACTCGGGCCCCTGCCTCCCCTGCCTCCCCCACCTCCCCCGCCACCTGCCTGGCTAACAGGCCTGACCACTTCAGTGGTGGGTCTGAGCTAGACTGGGCACCACCATCTTGTGGCTATGGGGGTGGCCATCTTTGTGACTGAGTGAGGCCTAATTTGCATATTACTCTTTTATTAAATAGGATTATTATGATCCAGATGCCATTTTTGTGATGGGATGGGGGCAACAATAAAGAGCAATAAAATAGAGGAAGGACATTCCCAAGAGATAAAATTCTTTTGATCCTATTTTCTGCAACTAGGGAAAATATACTGACACCCAAACGAATATGGGAAACTTTACACTGCATTTAAGCACAAACACATTTTCTTACTTCTTCATTTAAAAAAATGAAAGGGTGGCATTAAAATGCGCATACAAATAAACAGGCCATTTATTTACTTGTACTAATTAACATCTCTTGAGATCTCCAGGTTCTCCTAACATCTCTAGGGCCTCTCTCAAAGGATGTTCTCAAGGAAGGAGAACCAGTGATTCAAAAACTTGCTGAGTCCAGAGGGAGAAATGTCAGAAGAAAAGTCACCCTAAAAACAAACATGTTAATTAAAAACATGAGACAAACACCAACATCTTCTACCTCTACCCACTCCCCCTGGGAGGCCAGGGAACATAGTCTTTCTAGTTAAGATTTTTAAAAGGCCAAATTATGAATTCTCCAGAAACAGTTAACATTTGCTCCGCACAGCCATTACTTCCAAGAAAGCCAATGCATACAATGAGAGCTGAGAAGCAATCATTGAAATCTCTAATTGCTCAGATTTAAAATATATGAGACTCAATGAGTTTAACCTCAAACAGGGTCTGGAAATTCCCTTGACTATTTCCACTAGGAATAAACTAAGACAAGTGGGAGGCATCCAAGAGGGAATGGCCAAGGTTGGGAGAAGACCAGCCAGGAATAGGAGGAGACTAGGTATGGCAATATTGGAATGTTTGCCAAAACACAGTCTTAGTGGAAACATGATTCTTGCTGATTGAGAATTAAAAGTGATGGGGTTCAGTATACATTACCCCAAAATATGGCACCTGAATATTTTCACATACTGAAGGACTTTGAGAAAACAGCAGAAGCAGGAAGATCTCACTAACCATACCCTCACCTTCTCTTCTCTCCTGAAGCAAATCATAAGACCTCAGGTGAGAGGTGTCCTCCCCACTTAATAAAAAGGGTATCTTTATCTCCAAGACTGAAGATTATGTTAAAAAGAACCTGAAGTAACAGGCTTTACTAAGTGTCCCCCAATTTTCTTATCTTGGACCCTCTGTCCTATCGTATCTTTTCACTCGTCAATAAAGCTAGCATAAAACCACTCAGGTTTAACCATTTCTTTGGGTCTTCATTTCCTTAAGAAGGCTCCCATGTCATATAAGACTGACAGTAAATAAATTTAAATGATTTTCTTTTGTTAATCTTTGTCAGTCTAATTTTTAGACCCATGCAAGGACTCTAAGAGGGTCTAGTCAAACTTTTTCCTCCCTTATTAAAAAGTATGGAGGAGAAAAGAAGAAAAGAAAGTAGAGGGAAAGGGACGGAAGGATTAATGAACAAGTATAGGAGGAAAATGAAGGTGGAAAGAAAATTAAAGTTGAACAAATTAAATAAAAGAAAAACATTTTTATGGTACCATTTCTTCTTACTTTTTCATATGTAAGTATGAATCATGATTATAAGGTTAGTATAATGTGAAGGCATAATCTTGGGAGGCAGACAACCCTGGGATCAGATCCAGTCTCTGTCACTGAGTAGCTGTGTGAACTTGAGAAGTTACTTAACTGCACTGATCTGTAACATGTTGATAATAAGAGTAATCAAATGATTACCATTTTGCCATAAATCTATTTTCATATACATATTTATAACAGAAATATAATACTGTCACCTACCATTTTATCTGCACAAAATAATTTTTCACCTTGCATCATATAAAGGCAATTTCCATGTTGCTAAGACTTCATAAGCATTACTTTCAATGCTTGCAGAAATGCCGTGCAGTGAATTGTTCACATTCTATAGGGTTATTTTCATTTTCCCTGTTTTATAAACAAAGTAGTTATGAACATCTTCATACTGATGGTGTTTCTCCATAGTTTGGATTACTTACTCCTTCAGATGAAAAGAGCTTTCTGGTAAAGGAATCCTGACTCAACAAAGGGCATGAACCAAAAAAGGAATCTGAAATCTAATTTTGCCCTTACTAATCAAGAGTATCTGATTATACTGATATTACTAATTACCATGATCTGAAACCAGTGTTTCAGTTCATGTTCATGCCATTTTGTCATCTTTTTACTGACTCCAAAGCTCTTCGAATTTGATCTTGAGTGAATTCAAGATTCCAGGTCAATAGTTAACTTATGAACCTTCCCAACACTCTCATCCTTTCTTCACAGAAAGACATGCTTGCACATGTACGGTATAGATGGAGTTTCTCTAGAGAGCTAATTTCCACCCCTATCTCCATTCAATAGGAAGTGAAAAATTGCAGCCGAGTGCATTCATCCAAAATTCAACTATGAGATGTTTGTTCCTGGCAACCTGTATATTATTTAATCAAGACCTTTATGACAACTTTTTCTCATTGTGGTTTGTGATAAATGCAATCAATCAGCAAATATACACAGATCAATCATTTAACTACTTTGGATTGTCTGGAACTTGGTGAAAACACAAAGAAAAATATGAGCTATAATCATAGGTTGATGATTATAGCTCATAATGGGTAATGCTGGAGGGAAATCAGACTTGGAGTGTTTTAAGTCTGTAGGTGTGGGACATGATTCCCTACCTATTATTTACTGTCTCTGCAGTCTTGGTATATTAACTTTAAGTCAGAAGTTCACTTGATATTTTAAGGAAGTTGTCATATTTTATACTAATATCTGCTATTTCATATTACAAGTATTTATCTGCAAAGATTACATCTACTTCTTGTCATATATAAGTTTCATACTAATAGCTTTCTGGGCAAATAACACTGGGAATGCATTACTCTGAATTTAACCGCAAACCTTTGAAAGATCATGATTTGCAAGACAGAATTCACACACACAAAAGAACATAAAACCATTTTCTAAACTATAAAATAGCTGTACCCCATTGGATTTTGCAAGGTATTACCTATTCTAAAGCACTTGAAATTACTCAGTGAGATACAAGTATAATCCCATTTTACAGATGAAACAAAAATAAAATATAAAATGTGATTTAATATGCATCTGGGTCACATTAATCATAAACAAAGCATTTTGGAATGGAAAAAAATACTAAGAAACAGAAAACATATAACTCATTTTTGCAGACACCATTGATGAAGAGTCCTACATATTTTTAAAGACAGAAAAATCCAGTATCCTGGGGGAAAAATAGTATAGTGGGAAACGTCCAGGATTTGGAATCAAAAATTTGTGTGTGGCCCTGGCCAGTTTTGCTCAGTGGATAGAATATCAGCCTGCAGACCAAAGGGTCCCAGGTTGAGTTCTGGTCAGGGACACGTATCTTGGTTGCAGGCTACTCCCTGGCCTGAGCCCTAATGTTTCTTTCTGTAATTTCCTCTCTCTTCCACTCTCCCTGAAAATCAATGGAAAAATATCCTCCGGTGGGAATTAACAAAAACAAAAAAACAACAAAAATTTGTATGTGAACTCCCTAATTTAACTCTGTGACTTGGTCAAGTTCACAGTCACCTTACTTCTCTGATGATTCCTTATCCGTAAAATGGAATTACTGAGCTTTGTGATAACAATACTTGTGAAAGCACTTCACCAATTATAAAGTAATCCATAGATTCTAATTATGAATCGTGTTCCTTTGACTTTCTCTAAATGTCATTGGCATTTCCATTTTAGAAACCAATTTTTCCTGTAAATGCCTGAGTCCTTCTCGACTGTGAGCAGCCAGGGGACCAGCGCCTGCCTCTTATTCATCTTTGCATTCTAGTGCCTGGTGTTAGGAGGGATGCTCTACTATTTAACGATTAACACGTCATCAACATTTGAATAGAAATGAGATAACTATTTCCCAAAGTAATCGATATTATTGTGGAAAACATGCAAAGCAATACAGTAATTTAATTGGTGTTACTATGAAAATATTCTATTTATTTTTTTATTCAACAAGTATTTATTAGCACCTACTGCATACTAGGTATTTTTCCAAATGCTGGGAAAACAGCGGTAAAAATGGACAAAAAGTCCTGCCTCATGGAGCTGACATTAAATACACAATAAATACATAATATAAGCAAAGATATAGTATATGAGATCAAGTGCTATAGAAAAATGTGGGAGAAGGAAATAAGAAAGGAAGAGTCAAGATCTTGGGCAGTTGGAAGTTTTACTGAGAACATGGCATCTGAGCAAGAGCCTGCATGAGACAGTATTATATATATACTAGGGGCCCGGTGCACAAAATTCATGCAAGAGTAAATTGGGGTGAGGGTGCAGGTGGGGGAGGGGGAGGGCAAGCGGGGAGGTCCCTCAGCTGGACCTGGACTTTATCCAATTCGGGAGTACTCAAGAGAAGTGCTACTGATGGCTTGGACCCACTGCACCTGGTTCTCTGCTCTCTGTTGGGCCTGTCTGTTCCACACTATGGAGATGGGCAAGCAGGTGCTGCTGGGCGATGCCTGCTGGGTCATCAATGGCTTGAGCTCCCTCATCTCCTCCTTGGCAGCCATGGCCCCAGCCCAGCATAGGCCAGGGCAGCAGCTGGGGATTCCCAGGTGGGTCTGTCTGGCTACGGCCCCTGATTCCCAGGTCCACAGCCCTGCTGGTCCAGGGCTGGCCAGGACAGCCGCTGGGATTCCCGGGTGGGTCTGGGTGGCCACACCCCCTGGTTCCCAGATTGGCAGCCCTGCTGGTCCAGGGTCAGCCAGGGCATCGGCTGGGATTCCTGGGTGGGTCTGGGTGGCCACGCCCCTGGTTCCCAGATAGGCAGCCCTGCTGGTCCAGGGTCAGCCAAGTCAGCCAGGGCAGCCACTGGGATTCCCGGGTGGGTCTGGGTGGCCACGCCCCTGGTTCCCAGGTCCCAGCTTGCCTCGGAGCCCAGTGGCAGCAGTGCCAGCCGACAGAGGCTCGCTTTTGCTGGGGTGTTGGCCGGCCTGCCCTGCAGGCCAGGTCCCCAGGTGCCTGAGACCCCGCCTCTGCCACTCCACTGCCCGCATGGCTGGGGCCACCACCCACCCCACCCCTGCTGCTACCCGCTTCCACCGCCGCCCAAGCCTCAACCACTGCTGCTCTCTCTCTGTGGCTGCCGGCCTCCATCTTGGCTGGATTAATTTACATACAGCCACTCTGATAGGCTGGTGGGTGTGGCTTAGGCATCCCGAAGAAACAGTTAATTTCAAAATTAGGCTATTATTAGAGTAGACTAGAGGCTCGGTGCACAAAAATTTGTGCACTCAGTGGGGTGAGGGGATCCCTCAGCCCGGCCTGTGCTCTCTCACAATCTGAGACCCCTCGGGGGATGTTCACCTGTTGGCATGCCTGGCTAGCCTGTGTGAGGGGCAGAGAGTCATTTCAGGCTGTCCACAGCCCCTTCAGGGTCCCTCCCACAGGTCCCTACTGGGGTGCCTGGCTGAAAACAGTATCTAGGATTTATTTAACGTCTATAATTGAAACTTTGTTGCTGCTCAAAGCCTGGGACCTTGGGCAACCCAAGGTCCCAGCCCGGCAGGTATCTGGGGTTTGTTTATCTTCTATAATTGAAACTTTGTAGCCTTGAGTAGAGCTCAGGGCCCACAGGGCCCCGGCTTCTTCCATTGCCCAGGGCAACTCCAGCTCTGTGGCTGCCACCATCTTAGTTGAGTTAATTTGCATATTTGTTCCTGCTTGGAAATGTGAGGTGGCTGTACCTTCAGCTAAGAAGTGAGGGGGCTGAACACCACCATCGCTGGGCTCTGGTTGGTCCAAGGCCCAAGCATCCGCCACGAGAAGGAAAAAAACGGAGGAAGGGGTCCAATTGAAGGAAATGTGTCTAGACTTTCCCAGGCCTCTCCTTCTTTCCTCTGCCTACAAAAGCCCCAGGCCTGGCCACAGTTCTGTCTCCACCTTTTAGTCCCCTGTTCTTCAATCACAGAGGAAAGAAATAAGGAAGGAGTCCGTGCTGTCTCTAGAAAGTATCTATATACCTGATCGACCAGTTGCCTCCCACAGATGGAGGGCTCCCAGACTGTGACGGGGGTTAGGGGAAAGGAGGGGAAGGGCAGGTGGGCTGAGTGACCACCCCCC
>PVJC01028683.1:0-22392 GCA_004026665.1 Murina feae | reverse complement strand
CTGTGAAGCTCCTAATTTCACCCTCAATTTTGATTGATAGCCTTGCTGGGTACAGTATTCTTGGATTCAGACCCTTCCTTTGCATGACTTTGTATATTTCATTCCATTCCCTTCTTGCCTGATGTGTTTCTGTTGAGAAATCAGTCGCTAGTCTGATTGGGGAGCCTTTGTAGGTAACTTTCTGTCTCTCTCTGGCCGTGTTGCGGAAAGACCAAAAAACTAAGCGAAGCTCTTTGAAGGAGTGGAGAAAACATGGTTTTAATCACACACGGTCTCCGGGAAATGTTCCAAATCAGAGCAAAGTAACACTCGGGAGCCCTTCCTCATATATGGTTCCTGAGTTAATCTTATTACAAATGTGTTCCCTCACTCCAGGCCTTAGAGGAACTGAAACTCCCAACCTCCCTTTCCCCAGGTGTTCCAAAGATTCCACCCATCTTAACATTCTACCTTTTCCCAGGTGTTCCAAGGTTACTGTGTCAGCTAACAATCCACCCTTCCCTCAGGGCAGCGATTCTGCTTTGTTTTGCTAATCCAGTTTTGGTGAAGGAGGCAGTGCCTCAGCTGAAGGTCATTTCCCCCTGAACATCAAGGCTACCTTTGAATTAGCCCTTTTTTCCTTCTCAGCCGCTTTTAAGATTCTTTCTTTGTCATTGGTGTTTGCCAATTTAATTATAATGTGCCTTGGCGTTGGTCTTTTGGGGTTCATTTTGATTGGAACTCTGTAGGCTTCTTGGATTTGCATGGGTTTTTTCTTCCCTATTTCAGGGAAGTTTTCTGTCATTATTTCTTCAAACAAGTTTTCTATTCCTTGTTCAGTTTCTTTTCCTTCTGGCACCCCTATTATGCATATGTTGTTTCGTTTTGTGTTGTCCCAAAGTTCTCTTAGGCTCTCCTCCTGCTTTTTAATTCTTTTTTCTAGGCGCTGCTCTGCTTGGGTATTTTTTCCTACCTTGTCTTCTAGCTCACTGATGTGGTCCTCTGCTTCTTCTAGTCTACTCTTGATGCTTTCTATTGAGTTTTTCATAGCAGTGATGTCGTTTTGCATTTCTTCTTGCTTCTTCTTCATTTCCTCTTGGTTCTTCTTCATTTCCTCTTGGTTCTTCTTCATTTCTTCTTGGTTCTTACACATACTGTCAAATTTGTCTTCCATTCTTTTCATCCACCTTATGACCATTTCCCTGAATTCTTTCTCCGACAAGTTACTTGCCTCCATTTCATTTACTTCCCTTTCTGGTGATGCCTGTTTTTCTTTCATATGTGGGTTGTTTCTTTGTCTCCCCATGATCTATCTTCTCTGGGTATCTGGTTATATAGTTTTTTCTCTCCTGTGTTGATTTAAAGGCACAAAATACAACACAGCAAGGCACAATGCACAAGGATGTGAACCAAAATGTATTCACGATACTTATAACCCACTAACAGTCACCACCATAGAAAAGAGAGTTAGGGAGTAAAGAAGAAAGAAAAAGAAGAAAAAAAAGGGGAAAGGGAGTGCCAAAACAAATTTGGGTAAAGGAAGGCAAAGAAAGAAAAAAAAAAAGGTAACAGCGATAAAAAAGAATGAAATAAAAGGAGGAAAGAGATTGTATGGGGAGAAAACTCAAATAGAATGGTTACTAGTAGCAACAAATGCCATCTAAAAAGACCTATAGATGAATGGAGTACATCAACTAATCAATCAATTAACAATTAATATCTAACAAGGTAAACAGAATAAAAAAATAACCAAAATACAACCAAAAAAGAAAAAGTAAGACAGTCTCACCAACAATTATAAGAACCCCAGTATAATCAACAGTTAAAAAAACAACAGCAGAACAACAGAGAGAGAAAGAGAGAAATTTTTGGATAATGAAGAAAGAAAGGAGTGAGGTATCTGTGGGCTTGGAGCAGGGGGTTGGAAATTAGATATCTTAGTAGGGTGAAATTGTAACAGGGGGGTAAAAAGAGGGAGTAGGGAGAATCTAAAGCATGAGTTGGTTAAGAGAAAAAGGACAGCAATAGGGGAATAGTGAGGAAGAGAGTGTTGGCATAAAGATAAAGCTGAGATAGAGTAAAATGATGCTATAGGAAATCTGAAAATAGAATGAGGAACACTAATCTCAAAATAATATAAAGATAAAATAAAATGACTCTTAGAAAAAGAAAAGAAATAGTAGTAGTAATAATATTGATTAAAAATAAAGATACAATAATTAAAAAGGTAAAATCAAGTGAAGAAAAAAGACAAAAAATTGTTTCTTAAAGGAAGAAAAAGAAAAAAATTTAAAAAAAAGAAAAAGAAAAAGAAAAAATTAAAAAAAGAGAGAAAAATGTGCAGTAGTGAGGGTCATTCACTTCTTCTCCTCTGCTGATTGGTGCGCCTTAGTCTTGTCAGCTGTTCAGGAAAGTATGGAAGTTTCCTGCGATTCACTACTCCTCTGCGTCGTAGACAAGTCCTGATTTAAAAGCCTGCAGTATTTCTGCCTTTATTTGTGTTTACAGAAGAGTCAGTTTGTGAATCAGCCTCTGGGTGGCAGTGTTTCTGGAGTGACCTCTTCGACTACAAGACCTCTCTAGCCAGCATTTAGGTTTTGTTTTCCCTATCACACTTAATACTAGTTTGGCGGAATGGACTGCCCCTGAACTGGTTTCCGAATCCGTCACTCCCCGCTTTGCTTCTCAGGACACACAAACAGGGTTTTCCCCTGCAGTCTCCATGGGCGGCCCCAATTGGGTGCTCCTATGTATTGGGTTTAATAATACCAAGCCTAGCTTTAATACCAAGAGGGGAAAAGGAACCTCTTCAAAGAGATGCGCGGGTTCCCTTCCTCCTCCAGCTCTGCGCGTAACTCTCCCAATATCTCTTCTCCGTGACCCAAAACTGAGGGTGTCTTTTCGTGTCCCGATCAGTTATGGGGTGGGTTTTTTTGGGTTCCCTTCTGCTAGCAGCCTGCAGGACCCCTTCCCACACTCAGGTCACGCTGGTGCCAACAGCCTCGGACTTTGTGGAGCGCGGGCTGGCCCTGAGGGGAGGGGCACAGACTCTGCTGCGCAGAGACTTCTCCTGCGCGCGTTCAACTCTCCCACCTGGAATACAAACCACGCTTTTAACAAGCAAAATCTGACCTGTCCGTGAGGAGGTGCAGGGCTTGTCTGGGTCCACGAATTCTTGGCTTGAGCTCCAGTGTTCCTGGGTTCCTGGCTGGTCCCTGGGTGACCTGTTTGCAGTATTCCTGGATGTATACGTTTCTTGTAATAGTCACCCAAGATGGCCTGGTCCCCGCAGCTGAGTCCGCAGCTCCGGGAGAGATTTCAGCAGCAGTGGAGGAAGCGCCCGGTTAAGGGAGCCCCATTCGGGTTCTCCAACAGTCCTCTGGCGTATACTTGTTGCACACCCACAAATTTCTACGCTTGGTACATCCACACACTCTCCGTTCCTTCTCTCTCTCTCTCACTGTCTTTCAGTCTGCCTTCTCATCGGCAGCCATCTTCCTTCCTCTCTGATGTTTCTTAATCAACATGCTGGCAAAAACAGCGGAGTATTAGTGGAATGTTATAATGGCATATATTCTGTTGGTGGGATCAAGTCCAACACATTCTTCTGTTGATCTGTCAGAATGTTCCCAAACAGCAGGAGTTTTGGTCATTATATGAACAAGTTATCTTGGAAGCAAAAGTTTATATATACATGTATACCTATACATACATACATACATGCATACATATACATATACATACACATACATATATATGTCAGAGTAAATAAAATATGATCTAATAAAAGGGGAATATGCAAATTAACCCCTACTCCATTTCACATAAGCCACGCCCACCAACCAAGCCATGCCCACCAGCCAATCAGAGCAACTATATGCAAATTAACCCAGCCAAGATGGTGGCCGGCAGCCATGGAGCTAGAGCAAACAGGAGGCTTCATTGCACCAGCAATGGAGGAAACTGCCTGCCTGGGCAGGCTGTGGCCTTCACACAAGGCAACCAAGTTTTAATTATAGAAGATAAATATACCCCAGAAACCTGCTTCCAGTCAGCTGTGCTGGGACGTTGGGTCAATGGGAGCTGTGGCCAGCCTGCAAAGAGCCATCAGCCCCTCACCCAGGCTGGCCAGGCACCCTGGGGGGGGACACACACCTTCAAGGGACTGTGGCCTGCCTGCAAACAGCCATCAGTCACTCACCTAGGCTGGCCAGGCACCCCATGAGGACCCCACTCCCTGAAGCGATGAGGCCAACCTGAAAACGGCCCTCAGTCCCTCACGCAGTCTGGCCAGGCAACCCCACTCTGATCTGGGACACCCTTCAGGGTAAACCAGCCAGACCCCACCCATGCACCAGGCCTCTATTCTATATAATCCTGTACAATAAAAGGGTAATATGCAAATTGACCCTAACAGCAGAACTACTGGGAATGACTGGTCACTATGACACACACTGATCAGCAGGGGAAAATGCTCAATGCAGGGGCTGCCCCTGGTGGTCAGTGCACTCCCACAGGGGGAGCTCTGCTTAGCCACAAGCCAGGCTGGCAACTACAAGTACAGAGGTGGTTGTGGGAGCCTCTCCTGCCTCCTCAGCAGTGGTAAGGATGTCTGAATACAGCTTACGCCTGCTCCCCACTGGCAAGTGGACATTCCCTGAGGGCTCCCGGGCTGCCAGAGGGATGCCTGACTGCCATCTTAGGCCTGATTGCCCAGGGAGCAAGCTAAGCCAGCAGGTGGACATCCTCGAGGTGTCCCAGACTGCGAGAGGGCACAGGCCAGGCAGAAGGACCCCCTCCTCCCCCCTGAGTGCACAAAGTTTTGTGTACCGGGCCTCTAATATATGAATAAAATCAATGAATAAGTGACAAAATGCATGCAAGCTATGTGGGTATTTTTTTTTTCCTTATACAAAACCCTTTACAAATATGGACCAACCAACAGCTACATATTCAGTTGCCATAACACATCCCTGAAGAAATGGTTCTATAGTATAAAAATTCACTTATCCTTCCAATTAATTTATTTAACTCCATCCTGATGCTATTATTTAGGAACTTAGAAAAATTATTCAAATGTTTCTGAAAAATAAAAACATTACAAACATTTCTGAAAAACGAAAAATTTCCAATGAGAATAATTAGACTTTTTTTAAAAATATATTTTTATTGATTTTTTACAGAGAGGAAGGGAGAGGGATAGAGAGTTAGAAACATCAATGAGAGAGAAACATTGATCAGCTGCCTCTTGCACACTCCCCACTGGGGACGTGCCCGCAACCAAGGTACATGCCCTTGACTGGAATCGAACCTGTGACCCTTGAGTCCCCAGGCCGACACTCTATCCACTGAGCCAAACCATTCAGGGCTAGACATTTTTATATAAAAGAAACACTGTTAAAGAACTTGCCTTGATTCTCTAATCGTTCTATGAGATCTTCAAAAATAAAATGCATTTACAATTATTTAAAAAATATTTTGGTGCTAAAAGATAACAGAACCCAGAAAAGAGATGGAACAAAATGTTAACAATGGTTATCTCTAGATAATAGGTTTATGAGACTTTTTTTTCTTTTTTCTTTTGTTATATTTTTACAATTTTTCTATCATTAAAATATTTTATTTAGTATAAATGATAGAAATTAAAAATTTACACACTAATGAAATAAGTTATTTCTATAGCAATAAAAAGTCATAGTATAAACTATTTTTAAATTAAATCAATGAATATTCTAAGTGCCTTCTGTGCTCTAAATAAACAGCAATCCTCTCGTTTCTTATTCTTAAATACAAGACCAACATTTCTCTAGTCTCTACATTCTTGAGTCAAGCTTTGCAAATAACTGGCTGGGAGCGGTTTACACAAGTGTTCTAGGACATGAATGTGCACTGGACCCATTCATTCCCTTCCACGCCCGGCGTATGGCTCCACTTTAAATCAATCAGAAGAGGCAATATCCTCTGCGCAAGTTTCCTTACCACCTTTCTGTGCAATGTTGTGATGCTTGTGGGAAATTGCCCAAGTGTGAAGTTAAGTGGGAGGATTCCTTACTGTGACCAAGAGAAATGAAGTTAATCTGTCACCAACTCACAGGTAATGTGATGTACTTTTGTTCCCTTCAATTCCATTCAGTTTGCCTGTTTTATCTGGGACAGCTGCAACAAAATTTCTCTAGTTCTCTTACTTGAAAGTTGAAATTTGTACATAGGATTATACTGTGAAGCCTCACGGAGTGGAAAAAAAAAAAAAAAGAAAGGAAGAAACACTGCAAAGAGAGTTGGATGAGTGCAATGTGAGTCCAGCTCTTCTCAAGCTCTTCAGTGTGCGTTAGGTAACCTTGAGCCAGCCCTGCATAGCACTTTGCTGGGCCCAGTTTGCTCATCTATCAAATCAAAATGTTCAAAGAGAAACCTTTATTATCATTTTACCACTGATATTAATATTCATATAGTTCTTCATATGCAGCCAATATTTTGATTTCTGATTTAATTTTTCATTTTTAAAAATCGCTTAAGTGGTTTATTAATACCAAATATAAAACGTGACTCTAAAGAGAGAAAACAGATCCACCATAATTATTGTTTATATGCAGCACAGGCAGGGAGCAAAGCACAGCAATTGTATGAATTCACAGTGAGTGACCAAATTTGTTTACAAGTGTTCAATTTTCCCTCCTCCACTCCTTCTACTCCTCCAGTGTGGCTAGATTTCTAAGAACCTGCACTTGGTATGAATCTTCCTCTCTGAGATATTTTCTTGCTTATTGTGTATTTTGTTGTATTCATTGAAGGTTTTTTACTTGGCAAGAGACATCACAGATACTTGCCAGTGTGCATTTGCCAAATAACAACAGTAGGCAGATTTACAACCTCTTAGTGGAAGCATTATAACTGCTGATGGTGAGAATACTTTGGGAGGCAGGGGCTATGCTTCTCCCATGGACCTTAATTATACTAACAATAATGACAGGGGTGGGGGACCTTTTTTGTGCCAAGAGCCATTCGGATATTTATAACATCATTCATGTCCCATACAAAATTATTAATTTAAAAATTAGCCTGGTATATTTGGTCAAATATTTAATTAACTCAGCCCAAATGCCTTGGCAGGGCCAGAACAAATGACTTCCCTGCCTTATATGGCCCCTGGGCTGGATGTTCCCCAACTCTTGTGTAGCTCAGTACTCATAATCCTAGCATGTGCCACATTTGATTATCTGGCTAACAGAAGATTTATTTCCCTTGAACTCCACCTCTCCAAAATATCTCATTACAGAACTTCAAAATAGTGGTTTGAGTGCCAGAAGAGAAGGAAACTGAACCAAGAATTCACAATTTATTTAGAAATGCATCTCTCTTCATGTGGAGAATGTTGTCTAAAATTGTACTTCAGTTCTACTTTGGCTTGCTTTGGAGAACTTTGACACTTCCTCTAATGAAAGAGATACTTTTAGGTTCTATGTGGGCCTTTTTTTGTTTGTTTGTTTCTTCAAAACAATCCCTATGTTCTTTACAAGTTAAACATTATTAGGATACATGATCAGATCTCAGGGATATAAACAAGGAAACCAGCATTTCCCACAGGTTCACCAGGTAAAATGCTCTCAAACTAGCTTTATTATTCAGAGCCATCGTGCAGAATCAGAAAAGGTGGTGTAAGTTAACAAAATATACATTTTGTCATGCATTGTTTACAATCATCCTTACAGAGCTCTCTGAGAAAGACAATGGAAGGGAGTGTGAACCTAGCCACATGCTGCTTCTATGCAAGGGAGGTGGGAGTGGAATGGTGTGTGAGCCCGTGCCCACATTCTCAGGGCTAATTAATCACTGAGCAAATTCACCAATTTAGGCTACACCTAGAATGGCACATAGTATTTGGCTAGTAAAATAGAAGTGACTCTAGGTCTTTTATTTATTTGTTTTTATTGCATAAGATATTACAAAGATTAGTACATATATCTCCCCCCCACCCCCGCCGTTCCCCTAGACTCCTCTAACCCCCAGTGTTTTGTGTCCATTGGTTATGCTTAAATGCTTGCATAAAAGTCCTTCGGTTGACTCTAGGTCTTTTAGACAGAGGGAATTTAACTCAAGGTTACTATAGGTACAATAGAGCTAAGGCATCCTACTATGAATGAGATAACACTTAGAGATTATCAATTGTCAAGAAGCTTCCACTAATCCTAGAGAAGAAGGACAACAGGGTCATCTGGCAAGAGCTGGAGATTGATGGTGATATATGTCTGAGTATGGGGGCTGATGAAATTGAGGGGTGGCAGCCAATACCAAGAACACAGTACAGAAAAAGTGAGAAGGGGATAAATACCCTAGCTTCTCTCTTTCTCAAGCCCTTTCATCATATACCATTGCCCCCATTCCATACTTAAACTTACCTAGAAACTGGAAGATCCAGGCAACTTGGAAGTATAGTTTCCTATGATACAGAGGTGAGCAGGGCAAAGGAGGGATGGGTACAAGAGCATTGTGGCACAGTGTGTAAAATAAGTGAGCAATTTCTTGGTGAAAATGGAAGGAAAGTCACTGTGATAAACAAAATAATAGTCCACCAAAGATGTCCCCACACTGTCATTGTTACCTCACATTGCAAAAGAGGCTTGCCAGTGTGATTAAATTAAGGATCTTGAGATGGGGAGACTATCCTGGATTATCCAGGTGGGTTCAGTGGAAGCACAAGTGTCCTTCTTTTTTTTCTTTAAATATCTTTTATTGATTTTTTTACAGAGAGGAATGAGAGGGATAGAGAATTAGAAATATCAATGAGAGAAAAACATCGATCAGCTGCTTCTTGACACCTCCTACTGGGGATGTGCCCACAACCAAGGTACATGCCCTTGACCGGAATCAAACCTGGGATCTTTCAGTCCACAGGTCAGCGCTCTAACCACTGAGCCAAACCAATTAGGGCACAAGTATCCTTTTAAGAAAAAGGCAGGAAATTAGACTCAAAGAGGAGATTTGAGGGTGGAAGCAAAAGGAGGAGTGATGAGGTTTGAAGACAGAATGTAGGTGTCCTCTAGAATCTGGAAAAGACAAGAAAACAAATTTCCCCTTGAGCTTCCAGAAGAAATATTGCTCTGCTGACACCTTAATTTTAGTTCAAAAGACCCACTGAAGACTTCTGACATTTAGAACTATACCCCAGCTGGAGTGGCTCAGTGATTGAACCAGGAATGATTGAGCCAGGAGGTCACTGTTCGATTCTTGGTCAGGGCACATGCCAGAGTGCGGGCTTGATCCCCAGTAGGGAACATGCAGGAGGAAGCCTATCAATGATTCTCTCATTTTTGATGTTTCTCTCTCTCTCTCCCTTCCTCTCTGAAATTAGTAATGTATATATATGAGAGAACTGTACAGATAGTACTTCTGTGGTTTTAAGCCACATAAGTATGTGGTAATTTTTGCACCAGCACTAGAAAATTAATTTCTTCAGGAACAGCATAAAAATTGTTATAAAAAATCCTGAAAGTTAAAAGCAAATAAATCTAAGGGAAAGGTAGACATTAATCAGGTGAGTGAGAAGTGGCTCATTCCATCCTTTGTTGATGTGCTCCTTCCAACATCATTGATTTCCATTCTACATCCATTGTACATCTTCAACAGAGTCTGAACACACCCCCACTTGCCTATTTTCTGTTTCCCAACGAGTGTAAATGAGGCATACAGGGGACACTCAGCCCTGGTTATTTCATAAATAAATATTGAAGTCAAGTATTAATTGACTTGACTTTTTTTTCCCTTTCACCCAGTAATTGAAGCCCATTTATCCTTCCCCACCATCAATACAAAATAAAATAATTTGTTCAATTAGTAAGAAGTGATTCCAGAAACAACTCATTTCAGAATCTGTTAATTCTGTACCTAACACTTTGCTCTGTCAACTGGAATTTAAAAAGTTAAATGTCAAATAAAGATGTGAGAAGAGCTCCCCTTAACAAATTCAAGCTTTCTGAAACAGGTCACAGTGGGAGGAAAACAGCATTGGGCCCTGTCAAGACCTGCATGGCTAAATGGGAAGGGACAGGGCTTCAATTTGGACGACACAGGATCGGAGACAAACTGGAGGAGCATGGCCAATTTCACCCGCCAGCGCTGCTTCCAACCTGAATCCGTGTGGCAAAGATGTGAAGCAGCTGCTGCCTCAAATTTGGTCAGTGTCATGGATCTCAGCTCCCTTCCTCCATTAGGACTAAGAGTACCCGGTATCTCTGCTATTAGCCCTGGCCTCGTGATTAGGTGTGGAAAGTGCATATGCTGCGCTCTCTTTCTTGCTGGCTTGGGGAAGATAGCCCTGCCTAGGCCTCTCAGACACACAAAATGAGTAGGCCTGGGGTTTTTCTTTTGTTTATTGGTATTAAAGAGAGTAGGGGTTTCTGTAAAACTGTATTTATTTGTTTAGTAAAGGAACTTTATTTTTATTCTTCTAATTAACATTTTTAATCTATTTTATTGATTTTTTATAGAGAGGAAGGGAGACGAATAGAGAGTTAGAAACATCAATGAGAGAGAAACATCGATCAGCTGCCTCCTGCACACCCCCCACCGGGAATGAGGTACATGCTCTTGACTGGAATCGAATCTGGGACCCTTGAGTCTGCAGGCTGATGCTCTATCCACGGAGCCATACCGGTTAGGGCTCTAATTAACATTTTATCTAAGGAAGTAAAACTTCTCGGACCCCTTAGCCATCCCTGTATCTTTCTATTCCATCCTCTACCAGAGTTCCCTGCAACAAAAAGCCTATCCTTTGCCTTGGGCTTCCAAGGGTTGGTTTTGCCTTCATCATTGTGTTAAGGTTTTGACCTCCAATCCCATAGCACTGATGATCTCTCCACTTTGGTGTAAATGAGATGTAGCTTGTTTACTGGAGGTTTGATTGGGGGGCGTGTCTAGAGATGGCTTAGTTGGTTACAAGAATATTAGAGTCTTTTTTAAAAAATTATTTTATTTTATTGTTAACCTCACCCTAGGATATTTTTTCCATTGATTTTTAGAGAGAGTGGAAGGGAGGGGGAGAGATAGGGAGAAAGATAGATGTGAGAGAGACACATAGATTGGTTGTTTCCCACACTTGTCCGACCAGGGGGCTGGGACTAGAGCCTGCAACCAAATATGTGGCCTTGACGGGAACTGAACCCAGGATCCTTCCCTACGTGGGCTGATGCTCTATCTACTGAGCCAAACCAGCTAGGACAAGACTTCTAATCTTTAAATCTTGAGCTCACAGCTGACAATTTAGATCATCCCCAGGTTTCTCATCTTAATAATACAGAGGATAATGTTTACTCTTAATTGATAAGGTTGTTCTATGGAATAAATGCTTAATTCAATGGAAAGTGCTTTACATTTTAACTGACACATGATAAATTATTTTCTTTAATTAATTAATTATTTTATTTTATTGGTTTAAATTTATTGTTGACAGCACTACAGATGTCCCCCATTCCCTTCTGTTGCCCCCCTCCAGCCCTCCCTTGCCCTACCCCAGACCTTCCCCACACTATTGTTTGTGTATAGGGGTTATGCATATATGCATATATGTTCTTTGGTTATGTTCAATATTCTTGTTCTTAAAGAATAGAAAGCAACCAGAATGGAGAAGATGTAAGTACAGGCATTTGTTGATTCTACAGATCAATGAGGGGTGAGTATCTTATGTTCCTTGGTCCTAATCTCTGTTCTTTATCTTTAATCAGCCATTGATTAGGGCTTAAGGCTGTCTGCTTGCTTAGCTTAAATGTAACTCACAACAAAAGCCCTGATGGTGGGGGTCAGTAGTCCTACTTGAGTATATTCTACTATTTTCTATATTCTGGAATACCAATCTACTGCTCCTACTGTTTATCAATGTCTTATTATGATTTTTGTATGAAGACAACTTGCACTAATGCACACAAGGAGAGAAATTGAGAACAAATATGATGGCATAAAGAAGGCAGCATAGGGAAAAACATATTCCAATGTGTGTGTTCAAGAGTGTTGGGCTCTCTACTTATTCAATAGTGAAAGCACTTAGGAAATGTGTCATAGCATTCCTAGGTTTATTGATATACAGTCATCTGAACATATTATACACTATGAGATTCCCTACAAAAATTTTAAACTTCTCCAAATGCAGTGTTTCCCTAGGTAGAAAAGAGGACATGGAATAGTGCTCAGGCTTCAGTTTTCTTAATACAAAAATTCTACTGTATCTTTCTCTCTTTATTTTTTTTCAGCATTTAAAATTTTTTTTATTGATTAAGTTATTATATATTAAGCATTTTTTTATTTTTTTTTACATAAAATATTATAAAGATTAGCACAAATATCTCTTTTTGTCCCCCTGCCTTTTGGGCAATATAAATCTAAACATGTGTGTGTTTTTTAATCTTTACCTAATTTCTAGGCAAATACTTAAGGGTTTCAACTTATTAGCAGACTTAGGCAAATTCTGTTAAAGGATGGAATTGATTTTTTTTCCTCTCTAGTTGCCCAGTGGTATTGAATTACAACATTGACTGTTCATTTTGGATCACTAGAAGCTCAATGCCAGTGATTCCCTTCATCTCATCCATAACTTTTCCTTTAGGAAAATGTATCTTAATAACAGCTCTAATCTAGATGACCTCGAGTATGGTGATACATTTTTAGAAATAACATCAAAGGTACAATCTATGAAAGCGTGATAAAGTAAACTTCATTAACATTAAAAATTTCTGCTCTGCAAAAGACAATGTCAAGAGGATTAAAAGAAAAGACACAAACTGAGAATACTTGCAAAAGAAATCCTTTCTAATAAGAGAGGAATATGCTAATTAGCCATTATGCCCTGAGGTGTAACGACCAAGAGCTTCAAGGACCAGATCATGGATCAGCAGGAGTGTGGGCCAGCCATGAGGTAGAGGTACGAGGAGGCTGCAGAGAGCTACAGGAGGGGGCAGGGCAACAAGCTATAAGGGCTGGGAGGAGGAAAGGGGGTGGGGGCAGCTACAGGAGAGTGGGCCAATGGGTGGAGAGCTACAAGAGGGTGGCAGCTATCTACTGGGGCACAGATTCATGCACAGGGCTACTAGTATCTGATAAAAGACTATTGTCCAAAATAAGCAAAGAACTCTTAAAACTCAAAAATAAGTTAACAAATAATTCAATTACAAAATGCGTTTATGATCTTACCAGGCACCTCCCCCCAAAAAATATACAGGTAGACAACAGCATATGAAAAGATGTTATATCACCAGGGAAATGCAAATTAAACAACAATGAGATACTCTTGCATACTTATTAGAATGCCAAATTCTGAAACACTGAAAACACCAAAGGCTGGCAAGGATTTGGAGGAATAGAAACTCACACATTGCTGGTAGGAATATAAGATGGGACAACAATTTTGGAAGCCAATTTGGCAGGTAAGAGTAAAACACTCTTACCATGGAATTCAGCAATCAAGCTTCTTGGTATTTACCCAAAGGAGTTAAAACCCAAGTTCACATGTAAACCTGTGCATGAATGTTTAGAGCAGCATTATTCAGAATTGCCAAAAATTGTAAGCAACCAAGAAATCCTTAATAGATGAATAGATAAATAAAATGTGGTACATATAATCAGACAATGAAGTGTTGTTCAGCACTAAAAAGAAGTGAGCTACCAAGTCATGAAAGGACATGGAGGAACTGTAAATGCATATAATGAACTGAAAGAAGCCAGTCTACAGTAGCTGCCTACATACTGTATGATTGCAACTACATGACATTCTGGAAAAGGCAAGACTGTGGAGGCAAGAAAAAAATCCATAATTATTGGGGGTTAGTGGAGGGAGATGAATAGGTAGAACACAGATAATTTTTAAGCGGTGAAAATACTATTCCATATGATACTGCAACGATGGATATATCACTATACATATTCCCAAGCCCATGGGGTCTACAACATCCACAGAGAACCCTGAGGTAAACTATGGACTTTGGGTGATTATGATGTGTCAATGGAGGCTCATCCTTAGTAACAAATATACTGCTCTGATGAGTGATCGATAATGAGGGAGGCTGTTCATGTGTAGAGACAGGGACTATATGAGAAGTCTCTGTACCTTCCTCTCAATTTTTCCATAAAGCTAAAAATGCTCTAAAAAAATAAAGTCTTAAAAAATGAAAACATAAAGTCCTATATAGTAGATAGGATACCAATTAAATTATAAATAGAAATGACTCCGATCTGAAAATGGTTTGTTGTAAAGAAAAAAAAAAGGCCTTTTTTCAGGCCATGTCTTTCCATTCCTTGACTAGCTCTATAAATTCCCCCACTGGTCCATCTGCCAAGAGAACACTCACCTTTCTGACTTCCACCCTTTCAGTCTCAGATTAGATATTACTTTGTCATAAAATCATCCCAGTGGCTCATCGTATTTGCTACCTCTTCTCACTTTGCCCTATTTCTCCATTTCTGATTGACCATCTACCATAATTTTTACTGCTCTGTTTTACTATCAAAACATCTCCCCGGAAATCTTTGACATTTGTTTATACCTATAAATAGAGAACTTAGCCATTACAAACTGTTAGCCATTCTTGTCCTGGCACTGTGAATTCTACAACGAAATCCCAGGCCCATGAATTGATCATTGAAATCAAGGCTTTTCAGAGAAGGTTCCAGCATTATAAACATAAGCCTACATTTAATATATGCAGAGCTGCACAGAGGAAAACAATCATGCTTCAAAAGAAACTATGAATTGTTAAGATCACAGCTTTCAGGCTGCCTGACTCTCATCTTCCATTGTCTTTGAGTCATTTTATAACTCTGTGAAGAGTAGCTGATAACAATAAAAATAATTCTTGCCTATAGACATGCAGATTCTATCAACTGACTTTCCTTCATCCTGGTGGAAGAGGTCGGTTTGCTCTCATCTGAACATTCATTGTAACATCATGGACCTATTAATATGTCTGTTGAACTGGTTGCAATGTCTTATGAGTTCTCTCGTTAATAATGAGTTACATAAAACATTTAATGCATGTTCATTTTTACTTCTGTAACAAGGTCATGGTTTTAATATGTTTTTGAAAATTATTATTCAATAACAGGATGCCTATTGTCATAATTCTAAGGAGAAAAAGTTCCTGAATTGTCCCTCTATTTGAAATCCTCACATTACTGCCACTCCCCCCCCCCTTATCTGCTGTTTTGTTTTCTGTGCTAAATAGCATTCCTGAAATATTAAATGTAAAGTCCTAGAAATAACAATTTATAAGCTCTACATTGCCTACCATTCTGAGTAGTGTAATTAAATATCACACCAACCAGCTCTATGCTCACACCCCCCTGAAACATAATCATTTCTTTGTCTAACATAGCCACACTGTATATACTACCTGCCTTTTAGTCACCTAGCTATCTCTGTTATTAGTTAGGTTAATAGAGGGAGATAGATAGGTAGATAGGTAGAGCACATTTACATATTTTTATTATAGTATATTGTGATATTGTACTATTTTATTATCAGTTATTGTTATTAATCTCTTATTGTGTCTAACTTATAAATTAAACTTTATCATAGGTATTCCTGTATAGGTGAAGACATAGTATATATAAGTAAGGTTTGGTACTATCCGCAGTTTCAGGCATCCACTAGGGGTCTTGGAACATATCCTTCATGGATAAGGGGACTATTGTACTAGGTCCCTGGGTGTGACGCTATCTATGATGTTGGCACAGACTCCATAGCACTTTGTAATGTCATCACCTCTCCCATAAGCTACTTCCCTTGAATCCTCTGCAATTGGTTTTAATTTTCCTTGAATGCACCCACAAAGCTTGGTTCCTATGGTGGCTCTCTCCTGACTTCCTGCCTGCTTCCTCTCCACATGGACATAGACTATTAACCCTGACCCCCACTCCCCTGAGACTCAGCCCACTCTCATCCTCGCCCATGAACACTGTTGGCTTGGTACTTGAATATTTTAATAGGATGGCTTCCTAATCCCAGCTCATAAAACCCAGAGGGTCTGTAACAGTCATTTCAGGGAGATAACGCCCTTCAGGAAGACTGAGTGCAGTAGAGCTGAATGGAAAATTAGAACTCTTCTAGCTCAGAACCCTCATTGTATGGAGGAGGACGCTGCTATTTATTACTTTCACCTGCAGTTTCATATTGGAGGAGCACTTAATTTATGAGTGACTTGTTCTTATGCACCAAATCCCTGTGCCCTCCAAGGGACAATCCTTTCTTTTCTTTTTTTGTCTGGGTCTAAGCACCTGGGGAGTGATTGACCTTAGAGATGTCATTCTTTATGCAAATAGAAAAAAAAGTTTTCTCTTATTCTTATGCAGATAGGCAGTGAAATGGTCCCTGGATTCCTGCAGTTTATAACTTATTTTCTCTACTCGGAGGAGAAGCCCTTGTTCCTTCATTTTCCAGGAAAGTGCTAACATATTGCTAGCACTCAATAAAGTTTATAGTTGTTAGGAATTTCAATTTAACATTCCTAACGTTTTTTATGGTGATTAGATATAGCTAAAATAATACAGAGGTATTTGTTTGTAGGCATTACATGTTTCAATAATGTTTTTAATTGAATCAGAAATTATCATTGATAACATAGTTGTGATTTTTTTTTTTTGAGGGGGCACCTGGATGATTTTTTTGATTTTTAATGGGAGAAGCCTCCTAAGTACTAAATAATTATGTCTCATAAGAACCTTAGAGATACAACAGTTGAATAGTTTTAGTTTTAATTTTCTCTTTTTAACTCCCAAAATTGTTTAAATTGTTTGTTTCTTATTTTCTCTCCTAAATTGTAAGCTCCCAGAGGACACAGATGGAAATTCATCTCAACATTAATTCATCCTACTAGTGCTCACTCAGTGCAAGTCCCTGTAGATAGCGTGTGTGGCATAAGTGATCTGAGGATCAAATATACCCTTGACTTAATTAGTAGGTGACAGACAAGGAGAAATTGCCTCTGAGTAAATCAGACTGGAGAAAAGGGCTGGGTGAGCTTCACTGTGAAAGGGCTCAGGCAGGGCATGTGTTGAGAGGAGTCAGGAGTGCATGGGGGTGGCATATAAGAGGCAGGCTCCCAGGTAGTGAGGAGACCCTACAGTTGGCCTTAAGAGGTGGGAAAGGAAAAAAGAAAGTCCAAGAAACAAAACGAGATTTGGAAGGTAGAGAAGAGAAGCTACTTCAAAATATAGAAGAAGTCATCTTATTTGGAATTCATTGATAAGAACTGTATGTCTTTGGGTACATTATTTTTCTTGCCAAAGAAGGTGAATCTAGAGAACCTAAATTTGATTTATATGTTATGATTATCAAGAAACTTCCTCATAATCACAGGACAGTCTGTAGGTAAATTTCTAGCCAATTCTGCGTTATAGTTGGGGGTTACAAGGTTAACTTCTCTTTAGCAAGTAAATGAAATTGGGAATTATTCCCAGTTTTTAAGAGGTGTAATGGGGCTTGTGCTAGTAAGACTGTGATGTTAACAGTACTTACTTACCTTTCATAGCAGAAGCTTCACTGGCAGGATTGTTTTCTGTGTTAATTTTGACAAGTCTATGAATTGCTCTCTTTTTTATAGTTTTACTAGAGGCCTGGTGCACAAAAATTTGTGCACTCAGGGGGTCCCTCAGCCCAACCTGTGCCCTCTCACAGTCTGGGACCCCTCGGGGGATGTGCACCTGTTGGCGTGCCTTTCCAGCCTGGGTGAGGGGCTGGGGGCTGTTTTCAGGCTGCCCACAGCTCCCATTGACCCAAGGTCCCAGCAAGGCTGGCTGGAATCAGGTTTCTGGGGTTTATTTATCTTCTATAATTGAAACACTGTTACCTTTATTATTTTTTTTTGATAGAGGCAAAAGTAAGTTTTATTGATATAGATTACAAATGGGCGGGGGGAGTGTTTCCTCTGCATACAATACTGAAAAAAAAAAGGCACTCTGATGCCAAAGAGTTGTTTGATTTCCACAACAACAATAACAAAAAAAACCCCATCCAAATGACTGGGCTGAAATAGTCTGTCCATAGTGCTCAGAGCCTCTAAGCAAACATTTTGTATGAAGTCAACTCACGTGGCTCATCTCCAAAAGGACTTAACCCACAAGGAGGAAATGCATGAGGTGAGTGTGTGGCAGGATGAGAGTGCGAGACCTGTGCACAGGAAGCCGCTACACCCTGCCTGAGACACTGTTAGTGCAGCCTTGCCACTCCAGTCCCACCCCAGCGCGTCAGGGTGAGCACAGGTGTCCAGCCAGCCCTGCCCCGGCACCTGCGCTGCAGCCCCGAGCCCCACAGCACCCGTTTCCTCCAGATCAAGGGCCCAGGAAAAAGTCAGCCCCCTCCCCTCAGGTCGGGCCTGCTTCCCCACCCTCCTTCTCTCCCTTTGGGCAGCCACGCTCCGAGGCCACCTCCAGGCTGCTCCTGGGGCACCCGCACTGCCTGCAGGCCTGCGACTCCTGGTGGCCAGAAGCTCCCATGCCCAGGCCGTGCCCCCTCACACAGGTGCTGCCTGGGCACCTCCTCCCAGATGGACTCCCGGCTCCACTCCCCCGAGACAGGGCAGCCCAGCCCATGCCACGCTGTCTGGGCACCATATCCCCCAACACATCCCCTTCCAGCTATGCCCGCGCCCGCCCTCCCCATGGGCTGGGTGTGGGCACTTAGAGCCAGGCAGCGGCCAATTGAACATGGTGGTCTCACTGCTGCCGCCCGCTGCTGCCCGCACCTCACGTGCCGGCCCCGCTGGCCGCGCCCATCCTGCCCCGCTGTCCCTGCCACCAGCTCTGCCTGCCCCACCTGCCCCGCTGCCTCGCTGCCCGCCACCGGCCACCACTGCCCACGCTGCAACTGCCGCCACCCATGCTGCACCCACCACTGCCTGTTCCATGGCTGCTGGCCTCCATCTTGGCTGGGTTAACTTGCATACAGCCACTCTGATTGGCTGGTAGGCATGGCTTGGCTGGTGGGCGTGGCTTCGGCATCCAGGAGAGATGGTTAATTTCCATATTACTCTTTTATTAGAGTAGATATTTTTAAAATCTTCTTTTGATATAGCCACAGCTGTATCTTGCCCCTGTTAAGATAAATTACTTCTGCTATGTTCCAGGAGCACATTTTATAGAAACACACACACACACACACACACACACAGAGCTACTAGTGTCAACCTCTGAAATAGGCACATTTATATGTTTGCTAGATTATACTCTCCACTAAAGAAATGGAAAGTTAATCATTTTTCTTTATACTCTTAGCACTTACCACAGTTAAAGGCACCATCATAGTAAAAGGCTAATATGCAAATGGTCATCAAGCTGTGATGCCATAACACTGTGACACTGTAATGACTGATCAGCAGGTACCTGAGGCTGCCTGGTGCCAGGTCAGGGCAGGGGATCTGAGGCCGCACCCCCTGCCCATCAGGACTAGACGGGGGACCTGAAGCCACACCACCCACCCCAGTGATGCTTGATGGGGGACCTGAGGCCGTGCCCTCCACCCAATGGCACTTGAGGGGGGTGGGGCTGGCAGGGTCTGGGTCTTTCCCAATGGGGGTGGCACCGACCAGGTCTCAGTCTGACATGATCTAAAGGTACACACAGGTGGGCAGGGACTTGACTCTGGGTCCCATGGTGCACCCCAGACTCTGACAGGAGGAAGATGTTCAGATACATTTTACTAATTATTTTTCATCTCTGACACTTCAATTATAGAGTAAGGGCATATAGCAATATTAAAATATTTCCTTTAATTAATTCCCTTTTAATGTGCATGAATTTTGTGTACAGGGCCACTAGTATCCTATCTAATAAAAGAGAAAAATGTATATCGACCATCCCTCTGATACGGTCACCAGCCAATCAGGAGAGTATGCAAATTAACCCAATAAAGATGGCAGGGTTAATTTGCATATGCAGGCGCTGAGTGGCCTGGGTCCTGGGAACATCCTTGGGACCCAGGCCACTCCTAGACTGTAGGCCCACAGGTAGGCCCTGAGCAGCTGGGGTCCCAGAATGCCTGGCCACTCCAGGCCTATGGGTGCAGTCGCCAAGCAAATGTTCCCGCTTAGTGGCCACTTACATAGGCACCAAGTGGCAGCCCGGGTCCATGCCCCCCAGCCCAGCACCCATCACAGGGCGAACAGAACAGGCCACACCTCCCCACAATTCCAGGCGAAGAAGCTGTTCTGCTGACCAGCCTGCATTATGGACCTGTTCAGGTGGATGGCGCAGAGTCCGGGGCCTCTAGCCTGCAGCAGGGGGAGTCTCCCTCTCCCCAGAGTTAGGAGCACCAGCCCAGGTCTACCCAGAGCCGGGTCCTGACTATGGGGGCGAGTTCCTGTAGGCTGGGGTTTGATCCCTAGGCATTAGCCGTAGGAGACCAGTGCCTTTGTTATTGCTGTGTGCCCGGGTTTTAATTGAACAAATGCCTGGTGGTTTGGGGTGCCAGTTTAGCAAAATCTTCTAGGAGGAGAATTCTGTCTGGGTTTCCTCAAATTCCCTCAGCCACTACTCACCCCTCTGTAAAGGCACAGAACAACTGAGGCCCCTTAAATAAAAATCAGAGTTCTCCAGCAACGGTGGGCCTCTCTCATCACAGCCATTTGGACTGGATGGCATTTGAGTATTTATCTAGGCACCATTTCAGGGAACACACAAGCTCAAGTCATGATCTCTGCCCTTAAATAATTCACAATCTCATTAGAGCGAGTGGATGATAAAAGCGCAGTAATGTCATCAGAATGTAAGGCAACAGTACAGAGAGGAACAGAGGCAATTGCTAGGGTGATTTTCCAACAATTAGTACAAAGAGTGTGCTGTGAATTAAATAAATAAAAAAATACGTGTGGAGTAGCTGCTTCGTGCATATGGGATCCCTTCCTATTTTAAAGGAAACTGAGTTCCATGTGAACTGTGTACTATGCTATGATATCTGAGGCACAAGACAAGGGAGGCCCTAAGTGTACTATGCTTTAATATTTGAGTCATTCTTTATTGTTCAATGTGATTTACTTCTGCATGCCTCAGTTTTGTAATAGTTACATTACTAGAATAATACATCTTGCTGTAAATTATTACTAGAAGAGCAAATGATCAGGTGACATTTATTGTTATTTTCTGTAAATGAGCACAATCTCTGGTATGCTAAAGTGATAGGTGTTATAGAAATATTCAGATAGGGAGACTTACAGGCTTGATTATAAGTGAGGCTTACTATCACAACCCAAATTTATTGCTTTAAAAAACAAAGCAGGGAGCCAACTAGAAACTGAACCAAATATAAGCCCTTCAATGGCAAATGTAAATTGGATAAGCTTTCTCACAATAGCAAGAGAAAATTAAGATGCAAGAATGAGAAGCATATTACATCCACTCTAAGTTGCTGTTAAAGAAAAAGAATGATATACTATGAAAATACTTAATACAGATTATAAAGAGGTTTGTTCAAAGAGGATTTCCTAGAGTAAGTGGTATTTCAGTTAATTTTTTTTAACTGTGAAGAGGTTAGCTAGATAAGAAAAAGATGTAGGGGTCCCAAATTGCAGAGGGTGCAGGCGGGGCTGAGGGACTCCCCCCAGCCCATGCACACATTTTTTTGCACTGGGCCTC
Source organism: Murina feae (assembly GCA_004026665.1). Taxonomy (NCBI): domain Eukaryota; kingdom Metazoa; phylum Chordata; class Mammalia; order Chiroptera; family Vespertilionidae; genus Murina; species Murina feae. Next base: position 810 of record PVJC01028683.1, on the reverse strand, counting down.
CAGTGTTAAATAAATGGCAATAAGGAACTCAAGATCTACTTTCACTTGTCTACAGATAAGTAACATTTAGGAAGCTGTTAATGGATGCAGATAAAAAAAAGTAGTTGGTGGTTGACCTGGAAGTACAATCTCAATATTTGTTTTCTTAGGTCAAGAAGACAATGACTATGACTACTACTATTATTATTACTAAAATAATTTTTTGTATGGAGTGTCAATAATAATATTACTACAAAATAATACCATTATTGATCACCTACAATATGACAAATTCATGTGTATGGGATATTATACTTTATCCATATTTGGAAAAGCCACAGATACATGTACTTGTGTGTATATATATATATATATATATTAGGGGCCCGGTGCACAAAAATTTGTGCACTCGGGGTGGAGGGAGTCCCTCAGCCCGGCCTGTGTCCTCTCACAGTCTGGGACCCCTCAGTGGATATCCTATGATGGCCCCAGTCTGCCAGGCGCCTTCTGTGTGTGTGTGTGTGTGTGTGTGTGTGTGTGGCCACTGGGGACCTGCCCCCAGCCGCATCTGAGGCTCAGAGCAGTCCTCCTGTGTGTGTCTACCTGCTGGGGGCCTGCCCCCAGGCACACTCTCAAGGCTTGGAGCAGGCACCCCCTCTATGATGATCTCTCAGACTCTTGCCCTCCCCTGCATGTTGTTCTCTTTTTTGAGCTGTGACCAGGGCTGGGTGCGGCCTGCCTCCCAAGCTTGCCTACTGCCCATCTTCCTCCAGCCACCAGAAAGCAGGGAAAACCCCGCCTCGTGGTCAGGCCAGCCTTTTCCTGCTCCCT
>PVJC01028682.1:0-22390 GCA_004026665.1 Murina feae | reverse complement strand
ATTAAGATGGTATTTGTCTTTGTCTGATAGATTAATTTCACTTAGCATAATATACCCTTTAGGTCCATCCATGCTGTCACAAATGTTAAGATTTCATTCTTTATTATGTCCAAGTAATATATATATATATATATATATATATATATATATATATCATATATATATATATATATATATATATATATATATATATATATATCAGAGCTCTTTTTATCCATTTGCCCACTGATGGGCAGAGAGGTTGCTTCTATAGCTTGGTTATGATTTCACCTATATGTGGAATCTAAAGAACAATATCAACAAACAAAACAGAAATAGACTCATAGATACAGAGAAGAGACAGAAGGTTGCCAGGGAGGATGCAAGTTGAGAGACTAGATGAAAAACGTAAAAGGGTTTAAAAGAACAGATTGGTATTTACAAAGTAGATAGAAAATATAATCAATCATATTATAATAACTGATATGGTACCAGCTGGGTACTGGAAATATCAGGAGTATATGATTGTCTAACCAACATTCTTTACACATGAAACTAATACAAAGTAATATTGAATGGAAACTGTACTTGAAAAAATTTTTTAATGTAAACAAACAAACAAGACATTAAAAAAAAGATGGGTAAAAGATTATGGGAAAATAAAATAAGTAGCCAGAGATATGGTAGAGCACCATTTAGTTAGGTATGCTTTGTGGAATGTTAGCTTTGAAGGATTTTTTGTAGGAGGCACATAGAAAAGTTTGGGAATCAAATAACTTGGAAAAACACTAGGTTAAGTCAAGTTAAATAAACTCTGATTTGCTAACATTCAATGTAATCACTTAACTGGGGGACTGAGTAACAGAATTTACTTTTCACTGTAAAAGAATTTTCTCTTTACTGAAGCATTTTGTGGAACTAGAATTTCACAGAATACACTGTAGGAAATTCTAGACTTGGATATATTTATTTGATAGAATCCCCCAAATCTGGCAATTAATCCTATATAATAAAAGCATAATATTTTAAGTATCTGATAAGTCACTATGATGTGCACTGACCACCAGGGGGCAGATGCTCCAACCAGTAGGTTAGCTTGCCGCTGGGGTCCTGTCAATAGGGACTGGAACAAGAGGGCTGGACGTGCCCTGGAGCCTTCCCCCAGTCCTTCCCTGACTGCTGGCTCCCAGTGGCCCTGATCGGGACTGGGCAAGATGGCCCCAATCAGCCCTGATCGCTGGCCAGGCCGACGGACCCCACCCATGCACGAATTCAGGCATTGGGCCTCTAGTTATGAGATAAAATGCCTCAGTTTCTGTCTTGAGTAGTGGGTTGGAAAGTGGTACCATTAATTTGACAGAAACTTTTGTGGGAAGATAATCAGTTCATTCTTGGACATGCTGAATTTTGAGTTGCCTGGGGGACATCCAAGCAGGAAAACTTCTAATAGTTATTTGAATATGCATATGACGTTCAACAATATTTTTCCGAGATATGTGGGTAGTGATTAAAGTCTTATGAATAAAATAAATTGTTTTGTATTAAATTTTTTAGGCTGGATTGTGATTGAGATTCCTGTCTGGCTAATTGAGGGCATTGTTTGGAGAATATCCTTTGCAAATAGAATCAGGCAGTGGTTGCTAGTGAAGTGTCTAAGAGAGCAAGATGTAGGGTTGGTGTAGCTGCAAATTTTTAACATAGCTATTCATCTTACATCTTCTTTCTCCACTGAAAAGGCATCTTTGAAAAATATAGATTCACTTGTTACAGTTTAGAGGTGGATAATGAATCTTAGCCTCTAGCAACAACTTGATGTGTGAACTTTGGGCAATGCCATGGAATCTCTCAGATCTCTCTCAGTCTTGAGTGCATAGGTTTCTGTTATTAACTTCAGCTGAACTTGAGGAAGGAATCTGGAGATGGAAAAACTTGAGTGGCCAGTATGATGAGCTCTCTGAGCTACAAAGTCCTATAAGCCCAATTAAGTTTACATTTTTTAAAGAGGCCCAAAACTTAAACCATTGGTATTTTTAGATGGAGCAGCATGAGCACCATTTGTGGACTCTGGAACAGAGTGACTAAAAAAAACCCCACAAACAAACAAAAAAACCAACCAACCAAAAAAAACACCACACATACAACTCATTAAATACTCTCTCCCTCCCGGGCAGTTTGAGTGTTCATTCCTTTAGGATTCCACATCAAAATGCACATCTGAACTCTATTTTTTCTTAACCAGTATCCAGGCTCTAGATGTGACATGACAGGGAGAAGCTCAGAGAAAATTGCTAATTCTGCCAACATCTCAGTCGGGCTTGTTGAACTCAGCTATAGGTACTGGGATGATGGATGCTCTTACTGTGTTTTCAGGGTGACAACTGGAGATGTTTAAACCTTTGATCTGGAAGCAAACACAAACAGGTAGTCCTGAAATTGAAAAGGGAAAACAGGAAAGCATGTATCGACCACATATAGGAGATTATATGGAGCGCATGCTTCAAGAGAAAACAAATAATTTTCTCCCCCAAGATTTGTTTAAGGTTAATTTTTTCTTGGAGCTGTTATACTGAATGTCTGACATGTTTCAGTTGGCAAGAAAACAACTCAGTAAGAAGAGATTTTACAAGACCTCTCAGAATTTTGAGGTCAAGCGAAATGAAAAGAATTTAACACTCAAAATAACTGGCGAGTAGGCATGCGGTGCATTAAAGATAACACTTGTTTGTCACCGCCTCTTTGGGAAAGGATGCTAATTTGCCCTTCCGTTGGCTTATTTTTGCTATGCGACTACTTAAACAACAGAACATGGCAGCAACCACAATGTGCCAGATGCAAGTTTAGCCTTTAAAATATCTGGCAGCTTCTGTTTGCTCACTTTTGGATTTTGCTCCCTCTCAAAATCCATCTGCTGCTCAGAAGCCACAATCACATGGAGAGGACATGGATGTCAGTTCTGGTCAACACTCTCAATTGAGTGCCCAGCCAAAAGACAGCATCATCTACCAGCCATGTAAAGAAGGCGTCTTAGATGTTCCAGCCCAAAGAAGTCCCCAGATGATGTAGTCCTTGCTTACATCACATGAGAAATAGTAAAACTGATCTTTTTAGTCACTAAATTTTGATGTGGTTTGCTATGCAGAAGGTGATCATTGAAACAGATAATGGCTTCTTCTTGGGGACAAGTACATTCTTAACTCTTAGAAGCCATTTAGTAACACTTCTGAAGGAAATTCCTGTCAGGTGACACTAGTGGGAAAATAAGGCATGGTCCACCATGCCATTTATGCAATATTAGAAGCTGATGAGACTCATGATTAGATGCATTAAGGGGTCCCAAGCACATGTTTGCTATGATATTTATAAAAAACAAACAAGAAACAACTATGCTTAGCCGAAAAGGTATGGAGAGGCCACTCAGTAGAATATAATGTCACCATTTAGAATTATATAATGGAAAGCTTACAGTAGAAAGGCTTATTGAAAAAGATCACTGGAATATGCCATTGTATATGGATTAAAATTATAACCACATAAAATAAATAAGACAAAATATATCTAGAGAGAAAAGGCTGAGAACAATGCTTTAGAGTAAGCATTAGCTTCCTTGGATGTACCACATGCATGCCTAACTCCTGGGGGTGAAAACAGTAGCAAACAAAATCTATAGAGGAACAAAGGGGAGAATACGTAGTTAGATCTCTCTTGGTCAATCGAAGATGGTTTCATTGAGGAGTTGCACTTAAGATGTTTTACAGGATGAGTAGGAATTCATCAGGTAATCAATGCAAGGGAAAATTCTAAGCAGAGGAAGTAACCAAAAGAAAAGTCACAGAAAAAGATAAAATATCAAAGAGCAGTAACTTTGGGAAACTGCAATTTTTGTGGTACAGAATTCGTGCAAAGAGGCAAGAGATGGGTGGGAGGCAAGAGTAGATTATGGACCAATCTACTAAACTCAGTAGTTCCATTTGGACTGGTTTCCCTTTTTTCTTTGAATGCCCACGATAATTTGTTGAGCTGTGCTTTCTATGACAGATATTTGACTGCACTTTTTATACTTTATCCTAAATCATAAATTCCTTGTACCTGAGGCATTCATTCCATAAATATTCGTGAGTTCACCTGAATGTCCCAGGCTCCCTTTGGTTGTCTACATTTTTAACAAGACTTGGGGACTCTCACCTTCAAAGAACAGAAAGTGAGCTGAGAAGGTTATGCGATGTTCACACACCACAAAGCCCAATGCAGCTTATGGCTGAGGAAGAAAATGAATGAGGAAGAGAGCAGAGCCGAGGGAAAATGGACAAATACCTTTTCTGAGGAAAGAATCAGGGCCTAATCAAGGAACTACCTCCCCAGCCCTCAAAGTAGAGGTTCATGTCTCCCATTCTTCCCCTTCCAAAACATAAGCCTGTGTATTGTAGCTCCTGTCTGAACATGTGGTGTTGGACAATAATATTACTGGCCCTGTTATCTCAAGAAGATGATGAGCGACATCCCTGCTGATGGAAACACTACTGCTCCACACCCATAGACTCTATACTTTGAGGATGTAGCGTGTGTGGGACTTCATGTTGTCTACTGTGGAAGAGTTTGCATGTGTTCATTGAATGTAAAGAGAGAAACACAAGGGATGTATCAGTTCTAGACATATAAACAATGCTCACCAAACATATGTATGCTTCCAGACATGTTTGCAGTTAGATTGGGGCCACGTGATTAGGTTTAGCCAATAAACTGTGAGCAGAGCTAATGTGCATCATTTCTTTAATAGCACAGTTAAGACCTATGATGATGCATCTGATCTTCTCTTCCACTGCGATGGTGGTTTGAAGTGCAAACGATGGAGGAAGATATCCTAGCCTGTGTTAAATTACCAAAATCTGAAAGTTTGTTAATTGCAATAACTGTTGTTAATCACCTTAGCAAATGAATTCCCGAGAAGAAGTACTTAGTAAGAGCTACCACATAGCAAGACTGCAAAACCTACACTCCTCATTCCTTCTCCAATTTTGCACACACCCTAGTGAGAGATATTTACAATCTTTCAATCCTCTATTCCATCTTGGCTCCTTTTCCACAATTTGCATCCCAAAAAGTTTGCTAATTTGGCCTTACCCTTTCTGGGCTTTCTGAAGTGAAGAAACATATCTCTGGCTATGGCCTATTTTCCAAACATGAGTGAATTTATTACCCTATCATCCAGCCAGAAATGACTTTTCCTTTCCTGTTTTTCATTCCAGTCCACTGGATTGTCAGCGGCAGTCTCATAACTTGAAATGTCCTCTCAACTTGGTGGAGCTACTATATCTCCAACTCAAATTTCCAGGGCTGTTGTTTTTCCATTGTTCAACTCAGCTTCTGCTAATTTGATATCAGAATACTTCCTTTCTTTAAAGAGAACGCAGAGTTCAATTTTTAAGACAGAACTTAACAGTTTAAAAAAGGGCTAATTGACATATGGTAATATATTTGATTCTCAAAATAACTCTATGGAATCAGGCATGGGTGGGATTATTTATACCCTATTCCCATATTCCAGATGAGGGAAGTGAGACTCAGGAAGCATCCCCAAATTCTCTGTCTGCGACTTTGTACCCATATATTTTTATTCCAAGTCTCATTTATTACCTCTTACCAGTTCTTTCATTCTTCCTGATCCTATATCTTATATATCCATTAATCATTCCTATAAAACCTGTCATGTTTTGAAATCTGTATTATTGTGCCTAAAATCATATGAAGACAACATGGTAATAATGCCATGAGTTTTAAAGAAGTAAAAATTGAAAATCCAAATCAGTATGAACAAAGTTAAAAGTAAAGGGAAGGGGAAAACAGGCATTTGAGTGGCTTCCAATTTTTATATTTGTTTTTGTTTTGTTTTGTTTTGTGTTTGTGTGTATTCATGCAGGCTTTGCTTTGACTTTTTTTTTTTATTAAAGGCAATTCTATCATTGATGTTTTTGTTTAACTCTTGATGCTCACACACAGGATTTTCTCCCGGTCTAAGTTATAGAGCTAAGGTAATGCTGGAAAAGTTTGAGTAAAAAAGAATCAATTCAAGCAAAGCTATAGATATGTGGCTGGATAAATAAATCTTTGTATGTGTCTATATTTGTGTACACACATGCAATATTGTATCATACTATACATGAAGCACAAATTGTTTCATACTCTATATACTATATATAGACATAAAGTATGTACTATACATACAGTATGATACAATTTTTGTAAAGCTCAAAAATAAGTAAATATAAACAATAAATGATTTAGACATGTGGTAAAAGTATTTAAATAAATTGTAGAATGACAAATATAAAATTTAAGGTAGAGATTGCCTCTGGAGAAATGTAGGTAATAATACAATAGACTTTTACTGGCATTTGCTAATATTTTTTATCATGTTGGATGGTGGATTCAGAATGTTCAGTTAATCACTATAATTTATGTTGTTCGTGTTAACTATGTAAAGTTTTGAAAATAACAAAATAAAATAAAATAAAATTCAAAGGTGAAGAACTGCCAATAAAGTTTAAATAGCTAAACAAGCCATAATGGGCTACAACTCTCTCCACTAACTAAATACATTTTTATATTGTCCATGTGTGTTAACTTTATTTACAGTCCAACGCCCCTCCAATCCAAACGGAAACTTTCTGTGGCATAGGCCTTGCGATGATCCCCAAGGATCCCCTCTCCTGGTGCTCCTGCCTTGGTGTCTGCCCCTCATCGGGAGTGTGGGTGAAACCTGTCACTTGCTTCTGATGAACTGAATACGGAATGTCACTTATATAATTAATTTAGGTAATGCAGCTCAGGTGATAGGTGTCACTCTTGTGATGACATTATTTTACCAAAAACTGTGTCTTGCTAGCAAATTGGAGCTAGAGATTCTCCTTGGAGTCTTCATGAAATGAATAGCCATGTTAGAGAAGACCATGTGGCAAAGAACTGTGGGCAGGCAGTAGGAACAACATCTGATGTGCGCTAGGACCTCAAGGAAACCTCCAACTGACAGGCAGCAAAAAGCTGGGACTCTCCAAGTCACAGAACTTAGAGGAAATAAATTCTGCCAGCAACCTGCATGGGCTTAGAAGTAGATTCTTTCCTAGTTGAGTTTCTAGATCAGAAAGCAGCCTGTCCTACTTCAGTTGTGAGACCCTGAGCAGAGTATTCAGCTTAACTGTGCCAATACTCTTGACTCGTGGAAATTGTCAATTAATAAACAATATATGTGTATTGTTCTAAGTTGCTGTGGTAATTTTTTATGCAATGGTATATAACTAATGCACTTTCTTATTCTAAAAATAAAACTATATGGTTCATTTTAATATGTAGCCCAAACTTTGCTCTCAGAGGTCACTGTAACATTATTTCTGACATCATAGGTATAATTTTTATAAAATTATCAAACCTACAAAGACATTTTCTTTTTGGCTATAGTTATTGACAGCTTAATTCTTACATACAAAAATTGATAATCCTTATTATTTCTAAATTAAATGGCATAACAGTAGCTGCCTTTTCAAGTAGATATCTAATTATTAGCTTCATACCACACTGAATACCAATTGATTTGTGATTATGGAATAGCATTTTTAAGTTTTTTCATACTTTCAAGTTTTTTCTTTTGTGCTTTGGTTTTGAATGAAGAAGTCATGTAAGAAATTGAATTTTTCTTAGTCTGACTTGCTTGATTTTAAACTGAGGTAATCATAAGAAAGAAATTGAAGGAGATGTAGCAACTTGATTTTATAGTGTGACTAGAGGTCTGGTGCATGAAAATTCATGCACTGGGGTGTCTCTCAGCCTGACCTGTGCCCTCTTACAGTCCAGGATCCCTCGGGGGATGTCCAATTGATGGCTTAGGCCCGCTCCCTAGGGAATTAGGCCTAAACTGTCGGTCTCAGACATCCCTCTGGCAGCCCGGGAGCCCTCAGGGGATATCTGACTGACAGTTTAGACCCGCTCAGGGGAGCGGGCCTAAGCCATCAGTCGAACATCCTTAGCACCGCTGCAGCGGTGGGAGAGGCCATGAGACAGCTTCTGGGTGAGCGGTGCTCCCCCTGTGGAGGTGCACTGACCACCAGTGCATGTCATAGTGACTGGTCATTCCACCCTTAGAATCAATTTGCATGTTATCCTTTTATTATCTAGGATAGTATCAAATAGATAAAGAAAATCATAAAGAGAATATGGTGAGCATATAAAACTTGTCGAATCCCATCTAAATACTGTTCTGTGACTCAGTATAGGGAACATTTTATATTTGGGGGCTGTCTGTTTACATCCAAGTCTCTCTCATCTCAGGCCTTAGGGTTTGAATGGTGTCCAGCTTAGTGAAGTAACTCACACGAACATGGAGAGTAAAAGATCCGAGAGAAAGACTGGGGGGAAATAGACAAGGTCACCATGTCCTGGTGATATTGCTTGGGACTCTAGTTCCACTTCAGGTTCTCAGTTCCATAGTTGGCTCTCAGCTCGATATTTTGCATTTAAGATTTTTTTTCCCAAGTGTATTTCTGAAATAACATGGCAGCCTCTGCTGGTGAGTGACGATAGGTCTCTCTACCTGGTGCTGGCTGTGAGAGAAGGTTGTCCTAAAAAGCAGGGATGCCCATTCACTCAGGCAGCATTTGGAAAATTGCGTTAAATGAAATACATTGAGTTGAATGAATTTATGTGGACATGGTGCTCTAGGAGGAACCTGCCAGGTACCTGAAGAAGAAGATTAGAAATCATTCCTAGTTCACTAGCACACGGGGGCGAGCTGCTCGTATCTCCTTTGGAAACACAGTGTGCTGCAAGGCATGCAGTTAGCGGGATCCCCGGCACTTCAAGGTCCTCTCAGCTTTCAGGTCAAGGTCACACACTGTCTGGACAGCCTCTAGCCAAAGACAGCAGGGCTGGGATTCAAGAGCTCACCATGACTGGTCATTTGGCTCTGCTCTATGGCCAATCTTTGGGGGCTGGCTGAGACTCTCAGAGCTGCACAGCCAGCTGGTGGTCTTCCTGTTCAATCCAGCTCCCTTCCCCTTTCTTTCACCTCTGTGAGACCAGCATCATGGGGGGAAGTCTTTCCCTGCCTACTTTTGCTTTCTCTCCCTCTCTTTTTTTTCTCATATGGGTTACCTCTAATACTCTATTGCACTTCCATTTTTTAATGTTTACTTTTGGTAGCTGTTTTCCAGAGACGTAGAACTGTCACATGGGAGTTGTTGCTGACCTTTATGAAACAGAGGACTGAGGACTGCTTCCTTTTTTGATGGGGAGGGCAGCGAGGGCACATGCACCTGTGCAAGCTTCTTCATAACTCAGACAAGAAAGATCCCCCAAAAGCCCAGTAACCTTGAAACAGCACAAACACAATTAGTGCAACAGAATGTTCCCTTGATTACAAAAAGCTACTTGCTGAAAGTTACCTGGCAGTCAAAACTGTTTCTTTATTTTTATTTTATTGATTTTAGAGAGGAAGGAAGAAGAAGAAAAGAGAGAGAGAGAGAGAGAGAGAGAGAGAGAGAGAGAGAGAGAGAAGAATTGGATCAGCTGCCTCCTGCTTGCCTCCTACTGGGGATCCAGCCTGAAACTGGGGCATGTGCCGTGACCAGGAATCAAACCATGACCTCCTGGTTCATAGGTCAATGCTCAACCACTGAGCCACACTGACCGGGCCAAAAACTGTTTCATTTGATTGGGCAGAGGGATAAGATTCTGTTTATGTATTTAGCCAAAGAAAATATTTTAAATATTTGCAAAATTTTAATTGTGTGCTATAACAAAACTCACACTGCCTTGTTATTAATTTAGATCGTATCCCACTGGCTCAGGACAGACATTTCTCCACTTTATTTTTTGGAAGTTTACCAACTGCTTATGGGTTGTTTACTTATTTAATAGTACCCCCCAAATAACTGACTGTTCAGAGACTACCATTGAGAGCATGTCACATGTCTTGCTATAGGTTTCTTCAAATGCTAAGGTCTATGATATTTTAAATCCATGACAAATCAGTGGATGTGGGAGTGAAGAAAGGAGATTGCAGCCTGCCTTTAGAATATGAGAGATCTGAGGGCAGGGACTGTACCATATTTCAGACCCCTCAGGACTGGTAGGAATTTGTGAAATATTTCCTGAGTTGAACTAAAATCTAAGATTTTTTGTTATTTTGTGCCAATAAATCCACACCACAATAACATTATTTCACTATTTTACTGACATTGATGGCCAATATTTGCTGTGAGATATGGATAGGAGTAGTTAGAATTGAGTTTCAATACATATTATTGGAAGTATCTTCTATTTTTTTCACTTCATCAGGACTTTAAATGTGAATTTGGAGTCCTGTGCAACTAAAATAGGAGAGAGCCTATTTTGGACTGCAGATGTTTGGGATTAGAACTAATTGCTTTGCTGCTGCTATTTTTATCAGCCTGCTGAAGGGATTTTGGTAAATGCTGGAAGAAAGCCCAACTTTAAAAGGGTTAAGCTTCTAAACGGCCGTGATCTACAGTTAGTTAGAAGTGACAAATTGTAAGCAAAAGATAATCTCTTCCACTTACAGAAATGCCAGCCCAAATATCATCTGTAAAAAAAAAACAAAAACAACCCCCTCAAAAAAACTTCAGCAATTTTAACAGATTCATATTAGAGAAGCAGAATTTAAAACTAGGCTTCTGTGGACCTTTTATGTCCCTGCTGCTTTCTAGATTTTAGCTATGCTGCTTAGCAAGTCTTTGCACTGTGGTCTGATGATCTCTTCAATGAAGACATACGAAAAGACTGCATCGTAGAGGCAAGCTACTACCCAGCCGCCCAGCTCATGTACTCCACACAATAGAAACCATAGCTTATGAGTCAAGGACCTTCGATTCTACTAGGAAAGTCTTAAGCTGTAGGTAAACAGAACACTGCACAAAAAGTGGCTTAAAAAAAAGAAAAATGTTAAGTTATGCACAAAATGATGGAAATGTGCCTCTCTCTCTTTCTCCTACGAGTATCTCTAGTCCTTATCTCATGGTCACAAAATGGTAGCTCCAGCTCCCAGCAAGCAGGGCCTAACAAATCACATTGCAAACAGGAAGGCAGGCAGGCAGGCAGGCGGAAATGGAGTTTTCCCTTTGCTACGAAGTACATCATTTTTAGATTTCCCAAGCAGTCGTCCCCTACGTCCAATTAGCTAACATCAGATGACATGGCCATCCCTGGGGAGAGGGCAGCTTGGAAAGTGAGGAGATGTAAAGGAAGAATGAGGCAGTCATAACTTGCTTAGAGAAAGCATGTTTACTAGTAAGTCCACGGAATTGGATGCAGTTATTTTTTGTTTGTTTTGTTTCATTTTTTTGAAGAAATTTGAAGATTTGTTAGCAGGGAAAATAGAAAGAAAGCTATAGAATAGCCTTGCAATAATGTATGTAAACTCCTGGTCCAATGATTTTCAACACTTTCATCTCATGGCACACATAAACTAATTACTAAAATTCTGCAGCACAAATAAAAAAATTGTTTTTTGCTGATCTGACAAAAAATAGGTATACTTTTGATTCATTCATACACGATGGCTATTGTTATGTTGGATGTTGTCATTTTTTTTATTTGACAATCTAAGGGAAAAGATGTCAGTGCCCCTGACTAAATGGTCAGGTATTGCTTGTTTTAAAAATTTTTGCAGCACACCAGTGTGCCTTGGCACACCAGTTGAACATCACTATCCTAGTCAATTGTATAATTATCCTAATTTGAAGGACAATCAAATAAATTTCTCCACACAATTGTTTAGTATAAAAATACCAACAAAAACAAAATTAAAACCAGTAAAGTTAACAACAGTAAAGACACCGAGTTAGTCACAATTCATTTGCTCACCAAGAAAAGACCTGTATGCAAATTGGAAAATCATTTTTAATCTTATTTTCAACCCATTGCTGATTGTTTTACGGGCTGTCTACAGATTACTCCTATTAGAGAGAGGGCAGCTCTCTTCAGCAAAGCAGTCCCCATAGGGGCTGTCTGCCAGGGTTTTCTATTAACAGTACCCTCCACAGCTGGGAGAATACATCCTTCCTTTCTACAGAGGAATGTCCATGGTGCACTATCACACCCTCCACAATGCCCAATAACAGGTTCCTTTCAGAAATTAAGTTTTGGGCTCATAACACCCAAGAAGACAAAATGGTCAGATTTTATTCATCCCGGGGAGGAAATGGCTAAATCTCACAAACCTAATGTTCATCAAAAGCAGCCAGATACAAAAAGAGTAAACGTCCATAATCCCATTTTCCTAAGGTTTAAGAATCAACTGGCAAAATCAATTGTGTGGGGTTTAGAAATAAAAATAACACATATGTTTTTAATTGTTAGAATTTTTATCATTATTTGTTAATTTTTGTTATTTATAATTATAAAGACCTTTAAGCAAAAGAACCTATACCTAACTTTATATATTAAGAGACATCATTATGTGTTAAGTTTTATATTAAACTTTTATATATTTACAGTATGTATTTATAAAGTTAGTCAAAATTAAAGCTCCATAAGAGTTTTTATTTAATGAGAGGTTCATCAGTTTTTTCAAAAAAATGCTACTTGGTACAAATTCAGTTGATAGAAACCAATGTTTAGACAGAGAGTTATAAGCAGGTAAGAAAATGGAAGGTAGATTACCTGGGATGAAAGGCAACATGTGGAATCAGAAGCAAGCCTGAGGCCTGAGACAAACACCAGCAAAAACAGTGCTAAATATTAGAAGCTAAGACACTAGAGCTATTGCATGAAGTTTGAGGTGATTTTTCACATACCACACAAACAACTGCCATGTAGTGAGCATTTTCATGATCAGACACATCCGGCCCATGCATCTGAAATACATTACCTCAAATTTTCAGAACAAAGAAGGTGATGTTTTCATCCAGAGTTTTTTGCTGAAATAAGCCTGAAGGCTTAAAATGCTTAAGAGATATGCGCAAGTCACAAAACAAAATGTTTCATCCAAGAGTCAGTCCAAGTCTGTTTCAAAGAAAGTTTCTACTCCTTATATTATCAAATAATAAACTGAAAGTGATTTAAAATGCACACATACATACATTATATGTATATGTGGCAATATAAATGTATTTAGCCTACAACAGCTGTGACACCAGCTATAAGAACTAGACACCCTCCAATCAGAGATGATCTGACTAAGAGAAGCCATTCCATTGTGGGGCCATTCTGCTCAGGCATTGCACAGACTTTGGTTTCCTTCTTCCTCATTTGAACCCGCAGAGGAATTTACTTGGAAGGGGAAAACCTTGGTTTCTTAACTATTATTACCCACCTGAAGCCATCGTTTCTGTTTACTACATCATAATCATCTCTACTTGTCACCAATTGTACATCCCCAAAGAGGAAATGATGGTTTCAAGAGAAGACAATGAACTTGGAACAGATGTGCTGCTAAAAGAGAGACATCGTGTTCTGAAACTGTAGTCCATAATGAAGAACCAGGGGAAAGAGATCAGAGGGTATTATCATGTTTCAAAAGAGAGTCTGTTCTGGCAACACAATTAAATAGAAAGATCTGCTGAAGTTTGCATGTACCATTCTCAGTATACGTTAGGCTTGACACTTCACATACTAGAGAAACTACAAACAATCAGGGGGAAGAGGTGAAATCCTAAGGCAGCATGTCTGATAAATCTTTTACTGTAGACTTTGCAACATTTTTTCTGTTTTAATTTTCTTCAGTCACAGCAACTTGACCTTACTTTCCATTATGACACTTCCCTGTGGTACTGAGTTCATTATTCTCAAAACGTCTACTGGGTTGCACCACCTGCTTCCTTCGAGGTCTTCATAAAATATCGGTGTGTGTGTTTTTTTTAACTCTAGGGAAGGAGACACTGACAGAATGGGAAACTGTGTTTTTACAAATGGATGTTTGGTCACACCAATTCATTCACAAAAGCAGATCTTGTTCAAATATGTGTCAGATGTTTGATAGGCTAAGGGTTCAGAGATTAAGGACCTGCTTTATAAACTCAGAGCGGCATAATAGAGTGAGGGAGATAGCTAACGTAATAGATAATCACAGAATAGAGTGATCAAAGCTATGACAGAGATATTCACTTTGTGCTATGGAAGCTCCTTATAAATACAGGCTAAGAGGCAGATCGGCTCAACCGGGGAAGACTAACCGTGAGCTAGAACGGTGTTTGCAAAGGTACACAGGTGAAACGAAGCGCGTTCCCTCAGAGCCAGGGCCAGGTACGGTAGTGCCCCCGTAGACACAGCCTCACTTTCTGAGATTTTGTTTACTGCGGCCAAGCATGATCTGAAAATATTTAATGGGAAGTTCCAGAAATAAACAGTTCATAAGTTTTAAATTGCATGCTATTCTGAGTAGCGTGATGAATCTCAAGCTCTCCTGCTCCCTCCCAACCAAGTATGAATCACCCCTTTGCCCAGCATGTCCATGCTGTGTACTATCCCTGATTATTACTCACTTAGTGGCTGTCTGGGTTATCAGACCAACTGTCATGGTATCACAATGCTTGTGTTCCCATAACTCTTATTTTACTTAATGGCTTCAAAGCACAAGGGTAGTGATGCTGGCAATTCAGATATGTTAAAGAGAAACCTCAAAGTGCTCCTATTTAATTATTAACTAGAGGCCCAGTGCACAAAAATTTGTGTACTCAGGGGGTTCCTCAGCCTGGCCTGTGCCCTCTCGCAGTCTGGGACCCCTCGGGAGATGTCTACCTGTTGGCTTAGGCCCACTCCCCAGGAGATTGGGCTTAAGCTGGCAGTCAGACATCCTTCTGGCAGCCAAGGAGTCCTCAGGGGATATCCATTTGCCAGTGGGGAGCAGGCCTAATCTGCAGTCGGACATCCTTAGTGTTGCTGAGGAGGCAGGAGGGCTCCCGCCACCACCGCTGTGCTGGCGGCCATCAGCCTGGCTTGTGGCTGAGCAGAGCTTCCCCTGTGTGAGCGCACTGACCACCAGAGGGCAGCTCCTGCATTGAGCGCCTGCCCCTGGTGGTCAGTGTGTGTCATAGTGATGAGTCATTCCCAGTGGTTCTGCTGTTGGGGTCAATTTGCATATTACCCTTTTATTATATGGGATAGATGCCTGGTACACAGGTGAGGACCAGCTGGTTTGTCCTGAAGGGTGTCCCAAATCAGGGTGGGGGTCCCACTGGGGTGCCTGGCCAGCCTGGGTGACGGGCTGAGGGACATTTTCAGGCTGCCCACAGTCCCTTCAGGGTGGGGGGGGGTCCCACTAGGGTGCCTGGCCAGCCTGGATGAGGGGCTGATGGCTGTTTTCAGGCTGGCCACACCCTCCAGTGATCCAAGCTCCCAGCCTCTTCTTTTTTTCTTTCTTTTTTCTTTTTTTCAGCGCCTTCTTAAGTGGAGGCCAGAGCGGGTTAGAAGCAAATATTTGGGATTTATTTATCTTCTATAATTGAAACTCTGTAGCCTTGAGTGGAGCCAAGGGCCAGCCAGGAGATGTAGGAATCTTAGCTTCCTCCATTGCCAGGGGCAACCCAAGCCTCCTGCTCACTCTAGCTGCTGCCATCTTAGTTGGGTTAATTTGCATACTCACTCCTGATTGACTGGTGGGTGTGGCTTGTGGGCATGGCCTTAGCATAGCAGAGGGATGGTTAGTGTGCATGTTTCTCATTCATTATATAGGATTAATAGAGGCCTGGTGCACAAAATTCATGCATGGGGGGGTGTCCCTCAGCCTGGCCTATACCCTTTCCAATCTGAGAACCCTAAACTGGCAGTCAGACATCCCTCTCACAATCTGGGACTGCTAGCTCCTAACCAATTGCCTGCCTGCCAGCCTGATCACCCCCTAACTGCTCCCTTGCCGACCTGATCTCCCACAATTGCCCTCCCCTGCCCCTTTCTCTGCTGGGATCTGCCTCCTTAGCTTGAGGCCCTGGAGATGCCAGAATGGCCTCCTCCATGCCGCTCAGAGTCACGGGACCCCCAGGCCTCACCACACAGAGTGGCCAGCGACCCCGCCTCCGCTGTGCACATGACCCTCTCATGATGACGTAGCAAGCAAGGGCACTAGACCACTGAGGCTTTTACTATATAGGATTGTTGTTAATCTCTTACTGTGCCTAATTTAGAAATTAAACTTTATGATAGGTATGTATGTATAGAAAAACCATAATTAATACATATCAGGTTCAGTACTATCTGTGATGTCAGGCAAGCCACTGGGGGTCTTGGAACACATCTCTCACTGATAAGGGAAGACCACTCTACCACTATATATATATATATATATATATATATATATATATATATATATATATATATATATATATATATCTCGAGGCTGTTAACTCAGGAGGAGTCAGGTGAAGACAGCAAGGTGGGCAAAATTGGACTAAATGAGCTTTTTAATCAGTATCAAAGTACACAGGCATTTGTTTTATCTCCAGAATCACTCTCAAAAACTTTAAAACTAAACCTGCTGCTGATGTTTCCAATGCCCCTTGGGAATCCCATGAATTTGAACCTGTTTTCTTCTCCATGAACTCTCCTTTTATCTCCCTTTCCTAGGTTTGGCACACCTTGAGCTATTTCCATGACAATAAAACATTTCTCTATCATCTCCATTCCATTTTTCTATTGGCCTAGTGAGTTAGCTTTGGTTAACTCAAAGTCATCTGATTAGTAATATCATTACACCTGCAAAAATCCCTGAACTTATATACCATCAATTTTAGATATTGTGTCCACATTCAGGGAAAAGGACTCCATAAAAAGTCTGTATCAGGAAGCAGGACTCTTGATGGCTATGTTAGAATTCTGCCCACCCATGGACGATCCCACATGCCTATCACAGAGTCTTTTACATTGTAGATTCTCAATATATACTTATCTATTAATTGAGGATATGTATTGCCTTTATAACAGAACTAGGGGCCCAGTGCATAAAAATTTGTGCACTCGGGGTGTCCCTCAGCCCGGCCTATGCCCTCTCGCAGTCTGGGACCCCTCAGGGGATGACCACCTGCTAGCGTGCCTAGTCAGCCTGGGCGAGGGGTTGAGGGCCGTTTTCAGGCTGCCCACAGTCCCTTCAGGTTTGAGGTCCCTACTGGGGTGCCTGGGCAGCCTGGGTGAGGAGCTGAGGGGCATTTTCAGGCTTTCAGGCTGCCCACAGCTCCCATTGACCCAAGGTCCCAGCGAGGCTGGCTGGAATCAGGTTTATGGGGTTTATTTATCTTCTATAATTGATACACTGTTGCCTTAAGCCAGGCTTAATCAGGTAACGAAGCCTCCTGTTTGGTTCAGCTCTGCGGCTTCTATAATTGAAACAATGTTGCAACTATGTTGCCGGGAGCAGAGAGAGGCCCAGCCGAACTAGGCAGACAGTTTACTCCAGGTGCAACAGAAGCCTCCTGTTAACTCTAGCTCTGTGACTGCCAGCCACCATCTTGGCTGGGTTAATTTGCATACAGCCACTCTGATTGGCTGGTGGGTGTGGCTTAGGCATACCGTAGAAATGGTCAATTTCAATATTACTCTTTTATTAGATAAGATTAAATGCATAATGCGTAAAATTTTAATTATGTTGTCTTTTCTCACTGGACAAAAGCTCATTTGTGGGTCTCCCTCCCTTCAGTCTTAATAAATTAAAAGCTAGTACTGCTCAGCTGGTGTAGCTCAGTGGTTGGACATCAACCTATGAACCAAGAGGTCACCGTTGGATTCCCAGATAGGGTACATGCTTGAGTTGTGGGCTGGATCCCCAATAGTGGGCATACAGGAGGCAGCCAATCACTTATTCTCTCTCACCACTGATGTTTTTCTATCTCTATCCAACCATAGTGATGCCTTGTCAATGAAAGAAACTACATGCTACTTCAATAGTTTCACCTCTGCATTCTTAAACCAGAGTCAATAACAGACAGCAAAGTTTATTAATAAAAACAATAATAAGCTGGCAGATAAAGTGAGAAAGCTTCTAGGTCATTTTCATTATTATTCATCAGTTTTGAAAAATGCATTTGATATCTTAAAAGGTCTTATAGTTTATAAACACATTTTTCTGCAGCATTCTAAGCCAAAAAATATATTTAAAAGAACACTGTGCTCTAAAGCAATTTCAACCATTTCTCAGCAAGTTGAATATTTAGAAATTTCTTATGGTGAAAGTAGTAGAGTATCTTAATATTTATGCGACAGTGAGCATTGCTGGTTACAGCAACAGAGGTCTTAGATTTAGCACTTAAGGCCCTTAAATACCTGATTTCCAAAATACATTCTGAGAACATTTTAATCCTCCACAGCTTCACATAACCAATGTTATTGCCAAATAATAACAACCACCCTTTTTTTACCGTCCTTGCTGATATACCCCATGATTTCAGGGCTCCTTGGCTTTGCTTTTGTAATTTTCAGCATGCTTTCACCTATGCAGCCACAACTCCACTTCTATCCCAAAGCATTCTCCAACACCCTATTGATTAATCCCCTAAGTAAGTTCTCAAAGACCTTTGTGCAAATCTCTTTTCCAGAATGTTCTACTTAGTGTTTTAATAATTTACTTTCACCATAATAGTGGCTCTTCCAAACTAAACCTTCAGCCCCTGGGGAGGAATGAAATTATTGAGAGGGGGGGCAAAAATCCATATGTGCATGTATATTTTTTTTCAATCAGTAGCATAGTAAAATTACAGCTGTTATTATATGAAGAAATGTAAAGTATCTTTTCTAATACGAGAGAGCATGTTACAACTTGTGGGCCAAATTCAGCCTACTGCCTATATTTGTCAATCAAATTTTATCAGAACACAGCCACACCCATTCATTTATGAATTATTTATGATTAGAGGCCTGGTGCATGAATTTGTGCACCAGTGGGGTCCCTTGGCCTGGCCTGTGGACTGGGCTTTAAAACTGGCTGTTTGACATCCCCTGAGGGGTCCAGGATTTCGAGAGGGCACAGGACAGGCCGAGGGACCCCACTGGTGCATGATCAGGGCCAGAGAGGAACACGAGAGGTTGGCCAGCCTGGGAGGGACCACGGGAGAGGTCCAGGGCATATCCGACCCTTCTCGCTCAATCCTGATGGGCCAGACCCTGAAAGAAAGCTAACTATCAGTCAGAATGTCTACCCCCTGGTGATCAGTGCAGGTCATAGTGAGTGGTTGAGTGGCCTTAGCATATCATTAGCATATTATGCTTTGATTGGTTGAACAGACGACCTGACAATCAGACACTTAGCATATTAGGCTTTTATTATATAGGTGTGTTTTCCTGTGGTAACAGCAGAATTGAGTGGTTTCAGCAGAGACCACATGGCCTATAATGATTAAGATATTTGCTGTCTGACCTTTTACAGAATAATTTGCTTACTCCTGATCTAGAATATAATCATCTTGAGGACAAAGGGAATATAATCACATCTGCACACAACTTACAGAGAGTACTCAAACTCTGGAGATTGAAATTAGAAATTAGTATATTTCCCCCAAACATGCTCTTCTTTCTTCTCTTTTTTAAAAAATATATTTTATTAATTTTTTACAGAGAGGAAGAGAGAGGGATAGAGAGAGAAACATTGATCAGCTGCCTCCTGCACACCTTCCACTGGGGGTGTGCCCACAACCAAGGTACATGCCCTTGATGCTCTATCCACTGAGCCAAACTGGTTAGGGCTCTTCTTTCTTCTTTATCACCACTATTGCTTACAGTTATCAACAAATATTTACTTGAGTTTAAAAATATGTCTTGCTGACTCTTCTCTCCTCGCTGTTCATGTCTATTAATCGTATCTTACTAATTTTGTGTTTATTCCATTGAATTGTCTAGATATTCCCTTTTCAATCTCAAGCCTCTTCTTTCCTCCAGATGTGACACTTAATTGAATATGTATCTTTCCATACATGATTTCATATTATGAGCATACATTTTTACATGTA
The DNA here is from genome assembly GCA_004026665.1 of Murina feae. Taxonomy (NCBI): domain Eukaryota; kingdom Metazoa; phylum Chordata; class Mammalia; order Chiroptera; family Vespertilionidae; genus Murina; species Murina feae. Next base: position 2,480 of record PVJC01028682.1, on the reverse strand, counting down.
TGTATATCCTTAATATAAAATAGCATTTTTTAATGTTTTAACAATTAATATATGTGGTATCATATTGTACCTATGATTCACAGAGAAAAATTCTTTTTCTTTTCACATAGCATTGCATTTTTGTGATTTATCCCTTTGGATATATTTTCTGATTCACTCATTTGGTGTTCCATGAGAGGATTCGATTATTTATCTCTTTCCCCACTGTTAGACATCCAATTGTTCCAAGTATTCCGATTACAAATGTTGCCAGAATATCTTGGCCACACGAATGAAGAGTTTCTTGAAAGCCTCTACCTAGATGTAGAAATGCTTGTCATAGGATATTATATTAGTGTCTTCTTGCTGCTACAACAAATCACCACAAACTTAGCAGCTTTGAACAATGTAAAATTTATTGTTGGGGTTTTGAAGATCAGGGTTTGAAATGGGAATCACTGCACCAAAATCAGTGTGTCGGCAGGGCCATACTTCAACAGAGGCTCTGGGGGAGGGTCCTTTTGCTGGCCTTTTCCAGCTTCTGGAGGCTGCCTGTATTCCTTGGCACCTGGCTTTTTCCTCCATCGTCAATGCCAGCAGAGTAGTTTCTTCAAATCTCTCTCTCTCCCTGTGCCTCTACTTCTGCAAGAACATTTCCTCTCTGACTCCCTTTCCGGCCTCCCTCTTCAAAGGGCCTTTGTGATTATTTGGGCTCACCCAGATAACCCACAACTACCTCCCATCTTCAGATCCTTAACTTAATCACAGTGCAATGTCCCTCTTACCCTGGGAAGTAGCATGCCCTATATATTAGAATGTGGATATCTTTTCAGAGACATTCATTAGTCAACCTACCACAAGCATAAACATTGTCGAAGTTATTGGATGCTATCAATTTCCTCTCCTCTGCTGCTGGAGGAATTTAAATACTGCCTCCAGGCGTTTTCATGTCTTCATCAATGCCTAGCATTGTCAGCCGCCCTGGATGTTATAAGATCTAAACCTACCGGTTTTGTTCATACCTTTAAAATTTGTTATAATTTCAACCATTCAGAATAGTAAAGGAATCTGTATATAACTTATCACATTCACCTGATGTATATATTTTACCCCAATTGAGACTAAATTGGAAATATGTGTCCCTTTACCTCTTGAACATTTCAGTGTGCATTTCCTAAGAACATGGATATTCTATTGTTCAGTCAAATATAATTATGTAAATCAAGAAACTTGATATTGGTTCGATACTTTCACAACATTCCCAGTCACTATTTAAACCCCTCAATTGCCTCCAAAATATCTTTTGTAACTAGAACAGGTTCTTGAATGATGGTGTTCCATTCAATGTTATTTTGTTATAAGGATGGTGAGAAGAAGAAGAAAAAAAAGATTCCTGACTGGGGTCACTGTGCGTGGAGTTTGCACATGCTCCCCATGTCTGTATGGGTTTTTCCCGGTACTCATATCTCACACCCCAAAGATGCAAAGGTGAGGTGAAATGGCCCTGTGTTACTCATATGTATCTATAGTGCCCAAAGCATAACAAAACCTTAATAAGTATATGTCTTAACACTGGTATTTCTTTTAGCCATTCTCACCTCCTATTTTTTTATTGCTGCACTGAGCCAAGAGCATAAGAGAATTCTTCTTCAGATAACCTCTTCAGAAGTTTCCTCTGAAAAAAATTTTTTATGAGAAACAAACTATAGAAATAACTATAGCCTATAATATTCCTCACATTTACTCACAGATTTTTCAAATGCTCTCTGCAGGTGGGCCAGAATCATGGATATATTATCAGTAAGTAAATTATGTGCCCACTGAGAAAACAAGGAAAAGTTACTAAAAAATGGTGACTAAATGGTCTCTTTAATAATAAGAGCTCACTTCAAATAATATGGCATTTCTTTGAACGATGTTGCTTAATTGTCTAAAGGAGAGATCATTTTCTTCACTTCCTTTATTCTACTACTTGAATCATCCCATTGCTTTAAAGTAAAATCTAGTGATGCTTTGTTACCTAAAATAATTCAAGATTCTTATCATCATGCTCAAGGCCCTTCGGAATCTAGACCCAATCATTTATTCCAGCTTCATTTTCTGCCACCCTATATTCTATTATAGACTGCATTGTATTGTATCATAAATATTTCCAACCTCCAAGGAAGCTCCTTGCCGTCCACACTTTCCTAAGAGTAGGACTTCTATACAAGCAGGGACAGTGACCTGTAGTTCTGTGGTGTTGGTGTTTAGCACAGAGTCAGGCACATTACAGGGATGAACTATATCTGATAAGTTGAGTAAATAAATGAATGAGTTAATGTCCTTATCAGGACTCTTTAATTATGCAATAATTCTGTTCTTATTTCTTAGATCTATAATTGCATTATCTCTGTTAAACATATGGAATGCTTCCTTTATTTTTAGTGCTGAATTAGCTCAACTATGTCCTTTTAAATATATATATTGATTTCAGAGAGGAAGGGAGAGGAAGAGAGAGA
>PVJC01028681.1:0-22393 GCA_004026665.1 Murina feae | reverse complement strand
CGGGAGGTCCCTCAGCCCGGCCTGTGCCCTCTCGCAGTCTGGGACCCCTCGGGGGATGTCCACCTGCTGGCGTGCCTGACCAGCCTGGGTGAGGGGCTTTAAGGCTGCCCACAGCTCCCATTGACCCAACGTCCCAGCAAGGCTGGCTGGACACAGGTTCTGGAGTTTTTTCTCCTATAATTGATACTGTTCCTTGAAGCCCTGGGGTTATCTTCTATAATTGATACACTGTTCCTTTAAGGTGGCCTTCTAACTAACGAAGCCTCCTCTGCTTCACCTCGCAGCGTCTATAATGAAACAATTGTTACTTTTACTGGTTAGGCCGGAGCTGCTCTTTCCTTCAGCTCCGGAGAATTCTATGATTGTTACATTGTTTCAAATGTTTCAAATCTGTGTTTTGCTAGAGGCAGTTTAATTGGAGCTGAGCTGAGCGAGCACAGCTTCACTTTCGCTCCTGCCGCAATGGAAAGGGCTGTTTACTCAGGTCCGTGAGTGGCAGCCGCCATGTTGGCTGGGCTAATTTGCATACAGCCGCTCTGATTGGCTGGTGGGCGTGGCTTACCCATCTCGGAGAAATGGTTAATTTTAATATTTCGCTTTTATAGAGTAGATTTCATAATATAGTTTTTAGAAGATAATTTTTTTGGACAATAATAGCAAATTTACTAAGTGAGTCTATCTAACTATGTGGATACAGTTTACTGTCAGTTAAGAATATATGGATAGTTATAGCATACTTTCTAATTAGATACCTAGTTTGGAGGTACAAGAGAATGTAACTATTAGTATAGTTATGATTATTTACATTGCAGAAAACAACTTGTATCTTAAATATTTTATTTATGACTATTCTATCATACAACTTCTCTTTACTGCAAAAGAGAAGATTTAATTAATTAAACACAAATTTCTTCCTGGCTGAAACATAAATCACATTTTTATTGGGATATTTTGTATAAACATATTCTACAAATACTTTTCTAATATAAAATAAAATATCCACATTTCAATATTTAATATTAAGATTATTTAATATTTCTCCACTTACTTTCTTCAGGCAATTTCATATGTAGGTTTAGTGGGCATTTTTCATTGTTCTTGCTTTGTCTTCGTGATTCCAACATTTAAAAGAGGTTATGACATATTCAATAAATTTGTTCAGACCTTGGCATATTCAAATAATGGAAAATATGTCTCTGTAAAGCACAGGTATGTTAGTCTTTCATTCTTTTTATGGTTTAGACTACTTTATGACTTTTTCTCAATAAAAAACCTAAAATTAAAATGACCATGCAAAGGTTTATGAAGCGCCTCTGACCCACATGGCAAAGCTAATGGTGGCAAAATTGTTTCCTGAATCAACTGAAATACCTGAAGGAAACCACTTTATAATACAAAGGCAGACAGGAGGTCTGGAAAATTGATTTTTTTTGCGGGGGAGGGGGAAACCCCTCATCTGGCAGCTACACATAGAAAGAAAAATGTCAGTGTCCACAAGTTATATTTTAAATATTTGAAATATATCCCAAACAATACCTACACTGTCACACCTTAGATTGAAACACATGAGAAAGACCTTGACAAAATTAAAGTATAATCATTATTTAAATTATAAGTATTTTTTCTTATTTCTTATTTTTTATCTTATTTTCTATCTTATTGCTTGTATTTTGAATGTCTACATAAATGCATAACAAATGCACCACTTTATTATTAAATTTACCTACCAGATATTTCCATAAGAATAAAAAGGACTATTTTCTTGACTAGATATGCATTTATTTTAAAAGGAGCTCATAATTGCTAAAATATGAGTTGAGGCATCATGTCAATGCTGCTGAACCACTCTCAGTATCAGGTGGGGAGATAAACATGATCAGACTTAAGCTGTTTATCTTGAAATTCCTTTTTTTTCTTGATAAAAAGTTATTCACTTTCACTATCAAAAGTAACTTTCCATTCACCATTTGGCCTTTCAGTGGTCTTTTAATTTTTCCAAGAATGAGTACATTCCTGAATAAAATACTATTATATAATGTCAAATAATACCTGACAACTGTCAGAATGGCTATCATCAACAAATAAAATAAAAAAAGCCAGTATTGCCCAGTTTGTGCAGCAAAGGAAACCCTAGTACACTGCTGGTGGGAATCAGACTGGTGCAGCCACTGTGGAAAACAATAGAGTTTCCTCAAAAAATTAAAAATGGAACTCCCATTTGACCCAGTCATCCCACTTCTAGGAAAATATTTTAGGAAACTTAAAACACACATCAGAAAAAAATACATGCATCCTTATGTTCATAGCAGGATAATTAACAATAGCTAAGACTTGTAAACAGCTTAAATGCCCATCAGCAGATGAGTGGATTAAAAAAATGTGTACATTTATACAATGGAATACTACACAGCAATAAAAAAGAAAGAACTCTTACCATTTGAAACAGCATGGATGGGCTTGGAGAGTATAATGCTGAGCATATTAAGCCAGTCAGAGAAAGATAAGTATCATATGACCTCACTCATATCTACTCTAATAAAAGAGTAATATTGAAATTAACTGTCTCTCCAAGATACTTAAGCCACATCCACCAGCCAAGACATGCCCACCAGCCAATCAGAGGGGCTGTATGCAAATTAGCTCAGCCAAGATGGAGGCTGGCAGCCACAGAGGCAGGTGTGGTGCAGGTGGTGGGGCAGGTGGGGCCAGTGGCAGGCCAAGGGGTGGGTGGGGTGGGGTGGGCGGGGCGGGCTTGGCCAGCCTGCAAACTGCCATCAGCCCCTCACCCAGGCTGGCCAGGTACACCAGCAGGTGGACATTCCCTGAGGGGTCCCAGACTGTGAGAGGGCACAGGCTACGCTGAGGGACCCCTTGAGTACACAAATTATTGTGCACCAGGCTCCTAATGTGGAATATAATGAACCAAATAAACTGATGGTAAAAAATAGACTCAGAGCCATAGAAGCATCCATCAGACTTTTGAACTTCAGAGGGAAGCAAGGGAGCGTGAATGGGAAGGGATCAATCAATAGACATGTATGCATATATGCATAACTCATGGACATAGACAATGGGGTGGTGAGGACCTGGGGGTGGGAGGAGAACAGGAGCAGGCTGGAAGAGGTTAATGGTGGGGCATGGGTGGGGGGGACGGAGGGCCTATGTAATACTTACAACAGTAAAGATTTAAAAAAATAATAATAAAATAAAAATAAAAATAAAGAGGTGAAATTAATTTTAAAGATATATTTTATTTAGCCCAATATTCCAAAGTATTATCATTTCCATTTACACTTAGTGTGTACCTATTGGTAAAATAGTTTATATTTTTGTACTGTTTTCAAAATCAAATTTTTTAGAGCATATTTCAATTCAAGCTAGCTCATTTCAAGTACTCACTAGCAACTGTGGCTAGTTAAAGCAGCACTTGTAACTTCACTATCAAGCTAGGTGTTGGATTAAAATAGCTTTATATAATTTGAGGCACATAACAAAGAAGAATACCTACATAAGATGCATAACCATCTCTACTTGAAAGTAAATCAAGCATGAATGTTAAGCCTAATATAGACTACACGTAAGAAAATATTTAGGTAATTATTACAAATATGCTTTTAATTTTGAAACATAGCAATCAAACATTAGAAGACTAATAGAAAAATTATAATATAATCCAACAGTAGAACCTTATAGAAGCAATAAAAATAGATATATAGCCAGCTGGTACAGGTCAGTGGTTGAGCATTGGCCCATGAACCAGGAGGTCACAATTCAATTCTCCATTCAGGATACAGGCTATGTAGCAGGCCCCATCCCCAGGAAGGGTGTGCAGGAGGCAGCCAATCAATGATTCTCTCTCATAATTGATGTTTCTATCTCTTTACCCCTCTCATTTCCTCTCTATGAAATAAATTTAAAAAACATGTGTTTTTTTAAAAAATAGGTATAAAATATATATTACTAAGAGGTCTGGTGCGTGAAATTTATGCACGAGGAGACTCCCTCAGCCTGGCCTGCACTCTCTCCAATCTTGGACCTCTTGGGGAATGTCCAACTCGCAATTAAGGACCACTGGCTCCCAACCACTCACCTACCTGCCTGCCTAATGCCCCCAACTACCCTCCCCTGCCAGCCTGGTTGTCCCCAACTGCCCTTCCCTGCTGGCCTGGTCATCTCTCACTGGCCCCACTGGTGGCCTGGTCACCCTATGCAGCCTGATGTTCAGTCACAAGGCGCCCCTGCTGGCCTTGTTGCCCCACTCAGCCTATTTGGTTGTAATTTGGTTGTTTCAGATGTGACAGGCCCTGGCTCTTTATACATAGAGATATTTGATAGTATGAAAAAATATATCTATGAAATATATTTAAATACTTGTATCAAGATACTCTCTTTTTAATGTGCAGATAAATTATGTAAATTAGAGAGAAATTGAAGAAAATCTTAAGAGAAATAACAATTTTAGGTGCACAATTGTAAGGAAGACAACCGTTATGATTGTCAACACTAAGTACTAGTAATTCTTCCGTAGACCCCAAGGTAAGAGATCAATGCCCCTGTTTTTATAAGAATTCTTTGCCAATTCATATTGCAAAGCTACAAGTATTGTTTGCTATTATATTGAATCATGAAGAAAAGTTTTGTCTCCCAAATTTATTATGTTGGAAAGCCACATCATCACACTCATACTGAGGAACACTGAAGTACTGAAGCCATGAGAGTGAAGTTGAAATGGTTTTTAGATTGTCCTGAAAAAAAATCAACTTAAACACAAACGAAATATTCATGAGATGTATTGCTATGGATATCACACTCTGACCTGCTGCTATGGCTAGTGCCGTAGGACTGGACAAATAAGCCATCATCATCATAAGAGTGAACATCATGATGAAGAAGGACTACCACTGGTTTCAAATCTAATCAGAACAATGTCATACAAGTAAAAAGAATATTTGCTAGCATTCTCATGTTCAGTAAATGAGATAATGGTTTCCCAAATACATAAGATGACATTCTGTAGTACCCTCTGATACATTCATATATAAAGAGCTCCTTCTCAGCCACAAACAATTCCAAGGATGTTATATTTCTAAAACATTGCTTGTATATGAGGAGAAGAGCACCTCAGCTCTAGTCTGGATTCCTGTAGGGTCACTTTTTAGATCATTGAAAATGGCACCTAGTCCCAGGATGATTGTTACATTTATCTCAGCTATAGGTGCCTGTGGACTACACAATATATGTTTGAAGAAATGCTCAGAAATCCATTTAATTTGATGACAGACAACACAGGTGATCTCCTTGAAGGCTTCGCTTTTTTTCCCTGTACCGTTGAGTTTATCCAACTCAATGTTTTTTTTTACCTGAAGAAGGTGGAGTTGACATAAAGCACATCTAATGTTTACATGAGGGGTTTCTCTCTCTTGGAAGGCTCTTCAGTCTCCTCAGCTTCACCATCTTCATCCTCTCTGTTAAATCCCACAGAAGAGGAGTCTCCACTGATGACCTCCAGGAAGAAGTCTGCAGGGCCGTTGTAGGCAATCAGCTGAGCAGGCCCATGGAACTTTAGGCTTTTTGAGGCCAAGTAGGTGAGGTTATGCATTTCAATACTATTCCTTTCTCTTTCTCTTCCAGACACACTACAGATAATGTGAGTTCCAACCTTGAAATCTGCTAGTTTAGACAGACATAACTCTTGGATAGCCATGTTTATTTGTTCTTTTGTTGGTGTGTGTGTGTGTGTGTGTGTGTGTGTTTTCATGATTCATCATAGTTGTCAGAAGCCAAAGAACTACTGAAAGCTGTAAATTTTTTTTCACTGTTCAGAGTTTCCATCACAACATCATCTTGTACCTCATAACATGAGTTACATTTGAAATTGGCAGGTTGAGATGCTCATTTATCAAAACATCTCCAGATAATCCCTGTGGATTTTTTCTTCCAGCTAAACTACCTAACAATAACGATTTGGCTCTACATGTGGATCCCGGAATGACATTGAGACCAAGTCTTATGATCCTATTAATATTTATTAGTATTTATTTCTCAACTGTTTTTTAATTAAATAGAAAGCCACTCTGCACTTTTACTCCATATCTGTTGTTATGAAAATTTAACATAGTTCCTTCAGTAAATGTCTTCAGGTTGTTGGAGATTGTCCCAGGGAGACCACTGGTGTTTCTTTGTGACATTTGGGATAACAAAAATGTACTCACTACCAGAAAACATCTGGAGAGCCTGCCTTTCTTGTCTGGCTTGGATGAATTTGGTCACCACTGGTGGCTTGCACCCTCCATGAAGTATTTGTAAGTAAAATAAGCCATTATGTCTGGTATGACTTCATTTTGGTAAAAAAATATAATTATTTAAACATATATGTATAATAAAAAAGTTAAAATGCTATAGATCAATCTAAAATATATGTCTGATTATTTAAATCTATCTTTTTTCATATGATTAGCTATACATTCTAAATGGTACTATTTTTTGTTCATAGAAATATAAAATATGGAATAGCAATAAACATATGTAGATAATCTGAAGCTTCCTACTGTAAACATTTGGATATGTAGGACAAATTTTATCACACATTCTTGTATATGCATAATTGACATCATATAGAGGAAAGCACAGTTCCTCATTTTCAACACTTAAGAAAGTGTTCAAAACAACCTCAATAAGCCTCTGACAGTGAGGTTGCTGTTGTTGCTTTCCAAAGTTGATGGGTAGGTGAAGATGGAAGTGTTTTTCAGAACTTAGAAAATGGGGTTTTAATTGAAAAATAAATGTAAGATTACATTCTAAACTAATTACATTTGTATGGCAAGACAATTTTTAGCTCTAAATTTTCAAAGCATATGAAGATTACTATGGCTGTATAACAAATTTCACAAAACTACCAGCTTTAAACAACCTTATATTCTTGGGTTGTATAGGTTTAAAATTCAGACAGAGAATTAGTGCAAGTGTTATATTTGTTGCAGGATGTCTTCAGCATATGCTTATGAAGAATTCAATAATAGGGATGCCGCCAGGGCTGGTGGCTGAAATCAGCGAGAGGAGTCTTCACATGCCTGCAAGTTGACTTTGGTTGCTGGGTAGGAACTCAGAGAGAAGCACCGACTTGTGGTCTCTGACATAATTTGGGCTTCTCCACGGAGTAGAGGTACCACGATTCCAAAGTAAATTGTCCTAGAAAACAAGTCAGAATCAACATTGGTTTCATTTTTTTTTTTTACCAAACAATGAAATAACCACCTTCAACAGGAAATAAAATAAAATATTATCTGTTTCAGCTTTGATGATAGATAGGGTAGGAAAAAAAATATCCCCTCTGACATTTTGTGACCACATGTTTCCATTCACATGGGTCTTGTATTAATATTTATACTATTTTACATGTGATGTCTAGGAACTCAGACTACACAGGGTTTCAGTGATAAAGCCCCACCAAATATGAACTTTCATCTAACAACAAAATACAAGAAGAAGTAAGCCACCATGATGTCAGCAGCAGAGAGAAACAAATAGTATAATTAATCTGTCAAGTACTACAGAATAGAATTACTGGATGGAGACTATGTGGCATAGACTAGCTAGTTGCTCTCTCAACTTAGTTCATCTTGGATTCAGAGATGTGTGATCCAATTTCCAAGTTTCCCTTGTGGTTGGCTATGGCCATATGACTACGTTTTGGCCTATGAAATATGTTTAAAAATGATGTACATCATTTCTAGGCCTAGTTCATATAAACATATAAATGTCCAACATGTAATCATCTCTCTCTCTCTCTCTCTCTCTCTCTCTCTCTCTCTCTCTCTCTCATCCTTATAGAATAGAGAGGAAGGGGACCTAAGATGTTGAAAGGTATTGTTAACTCAAATAGGCACACAGAAGAGCACTCGGCCCCAAACACCTGATTGATGTCATTGATTTACATTGCAAGGAATATGTGGCACAGGTATTGTTTGCAGCCACAGCTAGCAGTAAACAAGTTAATAAACTATAAAAATGTACATAAGTTATTAAAAAAAGAAATAAAAACTATTAATTTTTTTCAGTAAGGACTAGACAGATTTAGAAACGAACCAAATTAATACCTATTAATTAAAAATTTAGGCATTAAAATTAAAAACATTTCATTGTTTTAAGTTCAGATTTATTGTAATTGAAGGAAGTAGTAAACTGAAAGAATTACCCTGAATCCAAATTATGCAGAACACAGCACAAAGAGACATTGTGATGGAAAAATGATAGATTAAGAGACACAGATAATGCCAATATACTTCTTATAGGAGTTCTTAAACAAGATGAGAGAGGGAGAGGAAGGGAGACACAATTTTATGACATAAGGAATGAGAAGCACAATGTATCCCAAACAGGTAAAGAAATCTATTCTTACTCAAAATAAGAGTGATTATTTAATTTTTATTATTATTGTTTTACAAACTAAGAATACTTACCATCAATAAGTCTTCATTAAAGGAAATCCCAGGGAGAAGAAAACAACTTATCATAGGAAGAACTGAATTTATGAAATCAATTACACAAGAAAAAAATAGTTTTTTTCTGCCTATTACTGGAATATTTTACTCATACAACCTATATCTGACCATTTGATAGAAAATCTTATTAATGGCAAGGAGGCAATATTACTAAGAAGGTGAATTTAACCCTGGTCAGTTTTTCTCAGTGGTTAGAGCATTAGCCCTCCTGACCAAGGGGTGGTGGGTTCCATTCCCAGGCCAGGACATGTACCTGGGTTGCAGAAACCTCGCTCCATGTGGGAGGCAACTGATGGATGTGTCTCTCTCTCATCGATGTTTTTCTCTCTCTCCCCTCCCTCCCTCCCTTTTACTCTCTCTAAAAGTCAATAGAAAAATAATATCTTCAGGCCTAACTGGTTTGGCTCAGTGGATAGAGCATTAGCCTGCAGACTGAAGGGTCCCAGGTTTTATTTCGGTCAAGGGCATGTACCTTGGTTTCGGGCACATCCCCAGTAGGGGGTATGCAGGAGGCAGCTGATCGATGTTTCTTTCTCATCAATGTTTCTAACTCTCTATCCCTCTCCCTTCCTCTCTGTAGAAAATAAAATATATTTTTAAAAATGTTAAAAAAAATATCTTCAGGTGAGGATTAATAGCAACAACAATAGTTGAGTTTATTTGTAATTGGTGTCTATTTGGAAGACTGCAATTTTCTTAATCTCCCTAGATATTTATTTCCTTCTCAATAGGAACAGAAAGATAAAACATCTGATTTGTTAGTGTTTGTACATGTGGTAATGTGTAATTAGAGATACCACATAAAATGTTTGATATTACGACAAAGAGTACAAACTTATCACTAGTAAGAGGATGAAGAGCAAAAGATAAAAAGAAAAAAAAAAAACTAAAGAAGATGAAAGAAAAAACAGAAAGAAAAAGAGAGCATCAGGAGGAAACACACTCAATGTGCTGCACTAAATTGCAAGGTGAAACATGATCATATAACTTTAAAAATACTAAGCAATACTTGCATATTTTTAATCTAGTTCTTTAAAAAGAAACACTAATATAAACAAAATTCTGAAAGCATTTTCTATAAAAGCAAATGTAATGATTTAACATTTTTATTCAACTAAAAAATACACTGTATATGTTATTTAAAACTAAACTAACACTAGATAAATATACACTGAGGTAAAAATAACCTATAAAGTATAGGTATGGGAGTGATTATGATAATCTTTTCTTTGGCTTATATATTAAGTATACACAACATGCTACTATGTAATAGTGATTTAAGTCTTTATTTTTCTAGGTTTTGAGATTTCTATATCAGGTTATTAAAAATGGAAGATTTGTTAAAAAGTAGAAAAACAAACAAAAAACCCTATTACAGATAGATCAAAAGGATTAAACAACTTCACTTCCTGTATAGCTGTCTTTACAACCAATTTAAAGATTGTTAATGATAACCTCCACACTATTTCTTAGGCACATGTTTCTCACATTAAAAAGGTGAATGATAATTTATCACAAGCTAATTTTTCTAAATAAAATAATAGTATGTATATAATATTATGTTATATTAGGGGCCCAGTGAATAAAAATTTGTGCACTCAGGGGTCCCTCAGCCCAACCTGTGCCCTCTCACAATCTGGGACCCCTCAGGGGATGTCCACCTACTGGCCTGCCTGGCCAGCCTGGGTGAGGGGCTGATGGCTGTTTGTAGGCTTGCCAAGCCCCCCAGTGTGGACCCTCACCCCATTGGGGTGTGGTGAGCCTGGGTGATGGACTGAGGGCCATTTTCAAGCTGCCCACAGCCCCTTCAGATTTTGGATCTCTACTGGGGTGCCTGGGCAGCCTGGGTGAGGAGCTGAGGGGAATTTTCAGGCTGCTCACAGCCCCTTCAGGTTTTGGGTCCCTACTGGGGGACCTGGCCAGCTTGGTTGCGGGATTCAGGGGCATTTTCAGGCTTTCTGGCTGCCCACAGTTCCCATTGACCCAATGTCCCAGCAAGGCTGGCTGGAAGAAGGTTTCTGGGGTTCATTTATCTTCTATAATTGATACACTGTTCCTTTAAGCTGAGGCCTAGGCAGGTAACGAAGCCTTCTGTTGGCTTCAACTCTGTGGCTTCTATAATTGAAAGAATGTTGCCTTAGTTAGAGTCCCAGCCAGCGTAGGCAGGCAGTTTCCTCCATGGCTGGTGCAACTGAAGCCTGCTGTTTGCTTCAGCTCTGAGGCTTCTCTAATTGAAACAATGTTGCATCTATGTTGTTGCCTTGAGCTCAGAGAGGGCCAGCTGGCTGGCAGACAGTTTACTTCTAGTGCAACAGGAGTCTGCTGTTTATTCCAGCTCCGTGACAGCCGGCCTCCATCTTGGCTGAATTAATATGCATACAACCGCTCTAATTGGCTGGTGGGCGTGGTTTAGATGTCCCAAAGTAATGGTCAATTTCAATATTACTCTTTTATTAGATTAGATTTACTTAGAACCATTTCTAAATTCTCTTACATCAGCACAACTTCTAATACACAGAAAGGCAGAAGTATTAATGTAATCTGTTTTTTCTTAATCTTTCTGAATTAACCTGAATGAGGTTGTATTCTCTGCTAAGAAGTTGAAATAATTTACTCATAGTGAGATGGGAGGAGAGAAAAAATGGAAAAACACAGTCGTAAATTCAAGGAATCCTGAGAAAACATGTGTATAATAGTGATATATAAGCATACACTGACTGGGGACACACCCAAACTGTTAATATGTAAAGTAAATAACCTGATCTACTGTACTATGAATTCCTGCTAGTTCTTAGTGTGGTTTAAAGCTCTGTTTTGACTATTAAACAGCAAATAGCAACATCTGGAAATGTGAAGGTCAAAGGTCATTTTACTCATAAAACTGCACCAGTATGATTCATAATAACCTGTATCTGACCTTGGTGTGAACTGTGGACTGCTGCTGATTTTACTGTATAAATAAATTAAAAACCTATTCTTTTGTTCTGTTGTGATTTATTTTGCTGACTTGTGTTACTTAAATAACTAGTATAGAATTCAAAACGTCCAAATGCTGCATCCCCATGTTTAAATTGAAAAGTGTCTATTTGTGCTGAAATCCATTCCAGTACATATGTTACAATAACATTTGGAAGACAAGTTTTATTAAAGTAAAAATGTTTCCATATTCAAAGCTTACATGTAATTTTCCACTTCTTATGTTTACTAGTATAATTGCATGTATTATATTTACATTTGAAAGTGTGTACTATTTAAAATAATTTTAAAAACAGATTTCCTGAATTGTTTTTCCCTCATTATTTCTTTCATATCTTGCAACATAGTTGTTGTGGACTGAATGCTTGTGTGGCCCCAAATTCATAGGTTGGAATTCTAATCTTTAGAGGAGCTATATTTGGAGATGGTGCCTCTAAGAAAGTAATTAAGGTTAAATAAGGTCCTAATGGAGAGGTTCTGGTTTGATAGAGTTAATGTCCTTATAGTAAGAGGAGAAACCAAAAATCTTACTGACTCCCTATGCAAAAAGAGTTCATCTGAGCACACAGGGAGATGGCAACAACCTACAAAACAAAAAGCCTCATTAAGTAACCAGCTATATTGGCACCCTGATCTTTGAATCCCAGTTTTCATAATTGTAAGAAAATAAATTTCTGTTGGTTAAGCCACCCAGTCTGTGGTATTTTGCCATGACAGACTGCTGACTATAGCAATACTTTAATTGAAATTTTTCAGAAGATGGTGTGTTCAGGACTACCCTCCCAAAGCAATATTCCATTGAGATAAGGCCATGGGATTGGTGTGCATTACGTTCACTAATATAATCAAATAAAAGAGTAATATGCAAATTAACCATCTCTCTGGGATGCCTAAACCACACCCACCAGCCAACCCACGCCCACCAGCCAATCAGAGTGGCTGTATGAAATTAACCCAGCCAAGATGGTGGCCAGCAGCCAGGGAGCTAGAGTAAACAGCAGGCTTCCGTTGCAACTGCCTGCCTAGGCTGGCTGAGGCTCTGCTCATGGTAACAATGTTTCAATTATAGAAGCCACAGAGCTAAAACAAATAAGAGGCTTCCTTACCTGCCTAGGCCTCGGCTCAAAGCAACAATGTTTCAATTATAGAAGACAAATAAACCCCAGAAACCTGATTCCAGCCAGCCTCTCTGGGACCTTGGGTCAATGGGAGCTGTGGGCAGCCTGAAAGCCTGAAAACGGCCCTCAGCCCCTCAACCCAGGCTGGCCAGGTACCCCAGTAGGGACCCAAAACCTGAAGGGACTGTAGGCAGCCTAAAAATGACCCTCAGCCAGTCACCCAGGCTTGCCACACCCCAATGGGGTGAGGTTCCACACTGGGGGGTTTGGCTAGCCTGCAAACAGCCATCAGCCCCTCACCCAGGCTGGCCAGGCACGCCAGCAGGTGGACATCCCTGAGGGGTCCCAGACTGTGAGAGGGCACAGGCCGGGCTGAGGGACCCCCTGAGTGCACAAATTTTTGTGCACCAAGCCCCTAGTATTGAATATTGTTGAGTGAGAATATATTATTTTCCAAGAAAGCTATATTATGATGATTTGAATCATCTTCTTTACATATATAAATCTTAGAACTGACCAGTAACTATAAAGAAGTCTTAACTGTTAGCTGGCCAATTTCTAAACATGAGATGTAACTGAATAGTCATCATACAGAAGGCAACAGATAAAATATTGTACAAGTTTTTCTCCTTTTTTATGGCTGAATAATATTCCATTGTGTAAATATACGATAGCTTTTTTATCCACTCATCTACTGATGGACACTTGGGTTGCTTCCAAATTTTGGCTATTGTAAATAATGCTGCAATGAACATAGAGTTTCATATATATTTTCAAATTAGCGTTTCAGATTTCTTTGGATATATTCCCAGAAGTGGGATCCCTAGCTCATAAGGCGGCTCCATTTTTTATTTTTTTGAGGTAACTCTGTGGCTTCCACAGTAGCTGCACTAATCTGCATTTTCACCAACAGTTCACAAAGGTTCCTTTTTCTCCACCTCCTCACCAACACTTGTTTTTATATTGTTTAACTTGTTTAACAATATTGTTTATATTGTTTAACTTGTGTGTTAAACAATATTGTTTATATTGTTTAACTTGTTTTTCTCCACCTCCTCATCAACACTTGTTGATATATTAATGATGGGCATTCTGACAGATGTGAGATGATATCTCACTGTGGCTTTAATTTGCGTTTATCTGATGAATAGTGACATTGAGCATCCTCTCATGTGTCTATTGGCCATCTGTATGTCCCTTTTGGGGAAGTGTTTATTCAGGTATGGGGACATGGAAGGAGGTAGAAGAAGGTAAAGGGGGGGGGGGATAAATGGTGTAGAAGAAGACTTGACTTGGGTGTAAATACAAGTATAATATAAGAATTTTATATTATAGAATTATATACCTAAAACCTATATAC
Source organism: Murina feae (assembly GCA_004026665.1). Taxonomy (NCBI): domain Eukaryota; kingdom Metazoa; phylum Chordata; class Mammalia; order Chiroptera; family Vespertilionidae; genus Murina; species Murina feae. The sequence continues at coordinate 8,438 of PVJC01028681.1, read as the reverse complement.
TGTTATTAACCAGTGTCACCCCTATAATTTCAATAAAAAACAACTTAGAAGTACTATATATAGGAATATATAGGAATATATGTATTTAGGACAAAGAGAATTTATTCTTCTTCTCCCCCTCCTCCACATTTATCTCAATTCAGACTGATGCATAAATTTTAAAATCCTCTGACTGTACTTCTGTTGCACCATTGATCATAGAAATCAATTTGAAAATTTTTAGCAGAAGTTGTGGTTTTATTTGGAAAAGAAGATGCAAAAGAAAGCAAATGTTCCATAAGTGTGTAGCTGCCATTGGCAAATAAATGTTTTACTTCTGCTCTCAGCTCCTTTCTTTTTCTACTACTTACTAATTCTTAATGTATTAGATCAAACTATCATTTAAGTGCTCACAACTTACTGAAAGAGTAAGTCTCTGATTGGGTAAATTGACCTTAAAAATCATAGTTTATCTCAATTCAGTTGTTTCTTTTTAAAGAGCAGGAAGAGTAAGCATTCAATGATGTTGCTCTCTATATCAGCATGTAATTGTCTTATTACTAGATTGGGTTGGGTGGATGGTAGTTGGTTGCAATGGATAGTTGAAGAGAATGTCATCCTAGCTGTTGAAGTAAAGACAACAAAGATTCTGGTGAAATTAAGGCATTTCTCCCAGGAGGGGAGGAAAACATGAGCATCATTAAATTATATTTTTTAGGAAAAAAATCATTGGTTTATTTAATTATATTTCCATTATACTAAACACTTTTAAATATTTTAAATGTGCTTTACTCTCTTTGTATTGAGTCTTATTGCTGAAAAAATGGTATATGGTCTATGATTAATTGTAGATCCTGTTTAATATGTACCAGGTGCTTGTCAGTTAACATTTGTCAGCGTTTTATTATTATCTGTAGACAAATGTTCTTAGTTAAATAAAACAAGAGAACTGGGGACTATGAAAGGGTGAACCTCTACCTGGGTCATAGTTGGCTTCCTTTGGTATGTTAAGGCTAATGTCTGGTTTCTTTAAATAACATATTAAAACTAAAGGTTTGATGGGGGAGAAACAGATTTTGACCTTAGAGGCAATAGCCAATGAATGTAAAAGACTGCTTCTGTAAAATAGAATTTTTAAAATCCAAAAACACTGGTTTTACAGAAGAATAATTTTGTAATATAATCACATTTAGATCATTATATTTTTGGGAAAAATTTTGTTTCATATCACCTTGGTTCTTTATGTTTTATTATATGGACTGTTTCTTAAGAACTACATGTTATTTAATTAGAGTACTAAAACTCCTGATGAAATATCTAAGGAAGAAGACAGAAATATATTTACAATATAAATAGAAGTACAATAAATTGCTCATTGATTATTTTTCTTTAAATGATATTTGTCTTAGGATTTTAGAATTTGGTGGATAACGTATGTGTGTGTGTGTGTGTGTATTTTGTGACAGCAGATCTCCATCATCCACTGGTAAAGACTAAAGAAGCTATGAAGACTAGTGAGAATTTATTTGCATGGAGAACTACTCAGGTCTAGAGTCACTGCATGAGTTTTAGATTTTTCTCTAATACCTAAATCAATTTGAAAAAAAGAGACTTACCAGCTGGATCTACCCCCCCACCTCGCCCCCTTTTAACAACTTTCTGCTGTTGCTCCTTTTCCTTCACCTTTAGACTGTCTTTCTGTGCTCCATCTTACGAATCCATCACTGAATCTTATTTTCTCCTTAATACACATAATTTATTTAAGAACTTAGTGTATTGGAAAGATGATCACCATTGGTTAGACTTCTTAGAAGGGATAATTCTATGCTCCTATTTTTTGAAATTATTATTTTCAACTCCTGACCAATGCTCAAGACACAATCCCAATGCTTGCTTCACATCTCGATCCAAGCTACCCCTGAAGTACATAAAAACACACTTACCTTTCTTTAAAACTTCAACTCACTTCATGTGTACAGTCAGTTGCTATATCTTGTGTCTCACAAATCATATTTTGATATGACTGAGTATAATGGAAATGCTTATCATTTAAGATGACACACACAAAAAAACATTTTGACTCCCATGTAGACAGTAGATTGGAGAGTAACAACGTAGCAATTGTGGAATGGCATAAGTTGCTAAGAGTAAAGATGGAAAGAAGGGGCATTTAAGATAATTTTGGAATTAGAATAAATAGTTCTTCAAGCAGGACTGAAATTTGGAGAGAAGGGAGAGATGAATAATATCATAAGGATTGCTGGTGTTAACACCTAGAAAAACCATTAGATGGCATTTATAGAGATAAAGAAGAATGAGGGAGAAACATTTTAAGAGCATATTATTTTTCTTCCAGGATTAGGGGGCAAACATGGACTTTGGCAGACATGAGACTTTTGCAGTGCACTGAGTGTCTGCCTGTGAATCAGCTACTTCACTGTTGTACAGTCTGTGATCATCCTCTGATGTTTTCTGTATTCTTGTAACTGCCTAACATCTTGGGAGGAAGCAGCAAACTGGGGAGCTAAGAGTGACTTTTTTTACCTTTATGTATTCATTAGTCAATCATTTTATAAGCATCTAATTACCTGTATTTCTATAATGGACTCAGTTTTATTAACACAACCCTGTCTTATTCTTCATCTCCATTCTTTAAAGCAGAAATACATTGAAAGTATTCTTACAGGAAATGTATCAAAAAGTTTCAATGATGTTTTCTCTTGAAATATACATGGGGAATGGTGACTTAATGACATAATTTTTCCAAAGACTTTATTTTATAAAGTGCATAAATCTATAAGCAGTTGTATGTTATAATCAGAAAAAGATTATATATATATATATATAATATATATATATATATATATATATATATATATATATGAACTTATTTGGAGAATAATTATAATAGCAATTAAATTAATTAACTAATATTTCTATTTACTGTAAACAGTCACTGTTCTAGACAGTGGGATAAAAGTTTAAGTAAAACAGAGTACTTAACACTCATTAAACTCACAACTAGATGTCAAATAGTGACATAGAAACAGAATGACAGAGAATATGGGAGAATAGAGATGGAATGAATTTCCAGCAGAGGCCTAACTGAAATACTGCATAATGTATTATGTACAGGCAATAATTGGACAAAGCAAAAATGGCAAGCACAGAAGTCATGAAGTGGAAATTTGTTTGACTTATTACAGACAACAAGAAGATAAAGTAAACTAATTATCATGAAAAGTGAAAGAGGAATCAGATCTTGTTAAAGACTTTTCATGGTATTCTAAACATAGTGAAGGATCCTTGGAATGTGCGAAGAGTTGTTGGAATAGACGTGGAGTAACATAATTTAACTCACATATTAAAAGCATTCACTTACTAGTGTGTAAAGTGTCTGAAATGGGGGTGGTTTGGTACAGTAGTGAAACCAGAGTCATGTAAGGACAACTTTGCAGATAGTCCAGCTTCATGGTGTTGGGAGTTTGAACTAAGTTGGTGTTGAAATAGAAATAGTGAAACAGTGGAGGTTTAGACAAATTTTGAAGGTAGATTGAAAAAGATTTGTCCTGAGGAAAAGAGAAAAGTAAATGATATTCACATTTGGATCTGAATAACAAGTTCAAAAATTGAATGATATTATATTCCAATTCTGGAAGGTTTTACATGAGTTATTACATATTTTCACAACAATACTATGAAAAACATTTTTTGTTTCAGTTTTTGTTTTTTTTGGGTGAGATATAGACTAAAAGACAAAGCAGAGGAGAAAAAAAGATGGTGGCTGGCAGGATGGAAGTGAGGGAGAGGGTGTGAGTGAGTGGAGTGAGTGAGGAGAGGAAAGGGGAGTGTGTGCACATCTGTGGTGTGTGTGTGAGTGAGTGAGGGATAGTCAGACCCTGCAGGAGTATCAGGTACTGGCAGGCCAGGCTCTCCTGGAGAGGGAACTCCTATCATCACTGCAGGCACTCCCTGGGCTGCAGGGCTCAGACATGGAACCCACTCCCTCTTGAAGGAGAGAGAGCCTAGGAACTCAACATCCCCAACACCCAGACTGGCCTTGGTCACTGCTGGAAGCCTGCAGCCTCACCAGCCAAAGTTCTGATGCCTCCCGCCTGCAGACCTGTAGACCCTAAGATGTCACCTCCAAGGACACACAGCTCCTGCAGCAGAAATCGTGAAACCCTCTCCTTGACTGCCAGCTCCCAGACACCACAGTTACCCCAATGCAGCGCTTGGGGTCCCTAAGTCTGCCACCCCGGCAGCTGGCTCCCAGGGGCCTCTGTGAGCCGCTGCTGGATGAGCGGATATCCAACCAAGGATGCACAGCCCCTGCAGAAGTGTGTGGGACTTCCCCCTCCCTGACCAATCTCCAGACACCGCAGCTGTGCCAAACCAGTGCACAGGCCCCGCCTCCGAGTCCGCCGACCCAGCAGAATCTATGTGAGCCACCTCTGGAGAAGTGTGTATCCAACCAAGGACACACAGCCCTGTCAGCAGAATCTCAAACTTCCCCTTTGCAGCTGCTAGCCCATAGATGCCTTGCTGCTCTAGCGGTCAAGTCCCCTGAGCCCACCACTCAGGCAGGTGGCCCCCGGGTGCCTCCGTGAGCTTCCACTGAGTGTCTATATATCCAACCAAGGGCACATGGCCTCACCAGCAGTAAGTGGGACTTCACCCTCCCTAATTTCCAACCTCCAGATACTGCAGTTGTGTCAAATTCGTGCACAGGTCCCCTAAGTCTGCCTTCTGGACAGGCAGCTCCAGGGTGTCTCTGTGAGCCACCATTGGGCACATGGCCCCTGCAACAGAAACTCAGATTTCCCCTTTCCCAGCTGTCAGACCACAGAAACTGGTCACACTGCTCGAGCATGTGGGCCCCATGAGCACACAGCCCTGGCAGACCAAGAATGACCAGTCACTATGATGCACCCATAGGGCCAGTTCCACTCAGTCACAAGCCAGACTGACTGACTGCTAGCTCAGTGGCAGTGGCAGGAGCTTCTCCCACATTCTCGGCAGCACTAAGGATCTCTAACTGTGGCTTAGGCCCGCTCCCCTGTGGAGCGGGCCTAAGCCACAGTCAGACATCCTCAGAGGGCTCTTGGACTGCCAGAGGGATGTATGATTGCCAGCTTGAGCCTGATCCCTGGAGGAGTGGTCCTAAGCTGGCAGGTGGACATCACTGGAAGGCTCCTAGCTGCCAGAAGGATGTCTGACCAACAGCTTAGATACGATCCCTTGGGGAGCAGGCCTAAGCCAGCAGGTGGACATCCCCCAAGGGGTCCCAGACTGTGAGAGGGCGCAGGCTGGGCTGAGGGACACCCCCGAGTGCATGAATTTTCATTAGAAAATTCCCTATTTACATTAGAAAGATCATACACCATGAACAAGTGGGATTTATTCCGGGAATACAAGGCTGATACAATATCTGCAACTCAATAAATGTGATACATCTCATAAACACAACTTGAAAGACAAAAATCACATAATCATATCAATTGATTCAGAAAGGCATTTGACAAAATCCAATACCCTTTCTTGATAAAATCTCTCAGCAAAGTAGGAATAGAGGGATCATACTTCAACAGAATAAAGTGTATATGACAAACCTACAGCTAACATCATACTCAATGGGCAAAAACTAAATCCATTTCCCTTTAGAACAAGACAGGGTGCCCACTCTCACCACTCCTATTGGACATAGTACTGGAAGTGCTCGACATAATGATGAAACAAGAAGAAAAAATAAAAAGTATCTAAATTGGAAAAGAAAAAGTGAAATTGTCATTATTCACAGATGACATGATATTGTACACTTAATGACATGATATTGTAGACTGCATCAGAGAACTATGAGACTTAATAAATGAATTAAGCAATGTAGCAGGATACAAAATTAACACCCAGAAATCTATGGCCTTTTTATACAACAACAATAAACTCACAGAAACAGAAACTAAAAACACAATCCCATTTACTATTGCAACAAAAAAATTAAGATACCTAACAATAAACTTAACTAAGGAGGTAAAGGACCTGTATTCAGAAACCTACAGGACACTAAAGGAAAGAGACAGAGGAAGACATAAACAGATGGGAGTATATACCATATTCATGAATGGTAGAATCAACATCATTAAAATGTCCATACTACCCAAAGCAATCTATAGATTCAATGCAATTTCCATTAAAATACCAACAGCATATTTCACAGATCTAAAACAAACTCTCCAAAAATTCATCTGGATTAAAAAAAGAACCCGAGTAGCTGCAGCAAACTTGAGAAAGAAGAACAATGTTGGAGGGATCACAATACCAGATATCAAGCTGTATTGCAAAGCCACTGTTCTCAAAACTATCTGGTACTGGTACAAGAACAGACATATAGACCAATGGAACCAAACAGAAAACCCAGAAGTCAACCCAAACCATTTTACTCATTCAATATTTGACAAAGGAGGCAAGAACATACAATGGAATCAAGATAGTCTCTTCAGCAAATGGTATTAGGAAAATTGGACAGATACATGCAAAAAATGAAACTAGACCACCAACTTATAGCATACACAAAGATAAACTCTAAATGGCTAAAGGACTTGAACATAAGATGGAAAACCATAAAAATCTTAGAAGAAGCTATAGGCAACAAAATAGAAGATATATGTCATAGCAATATCTTTACCGATACATCTCTGCAGGCAATGGAAACTAAAGAGAAAATAAACAATTGGAACTACATTCAAATAAAAAGCTTCTGCACAGCAAAAGAAAAAGCTTCTACACCAACAAAACAACAAGAAAGCCTACTACATGAGAGAACATATTTGCCAATGTTATCACCGATAAAGTTTTAATCTCCAACATTTATAGGGAACTCATACAATTTAACAAAAGAAAGATAAACAATCCAATCAAAAAATGGGCAAATGACCTAAATAGAGACTTTTTGAAAGAGGTCATAAGGAAGGCCAAGAGACATATGAAAACATTCTCAAAAATATCAATGAATTACCACCTCATACTTATCAGAATGGCTATCATCCACAAATCAACAAATGATATATGCTGGTGAGGATGCGGAGAAAAAGGACCTTCTTGCACTGCTGGTGGGAATGCAGACTGATGCAGCCACTGTGGAAGATAAAGACTGATGGAGTGTCCTCAGAAAGTAAAAAATGGAACTCCCATTTGATTCAGTATTCCCACTTCTAGGAAAACATTCCAAGAAAACAGATGCACCAATCAGAAGGGATATATGCACCTCTATGTTCATAGCAGCACAATACACCATAGCTAAGATTTGGAAACAGCCTAAGTGCCCATCAGTAGATAAGTGGATTAGAAAACCGTGATACATCCAGGGGTCCTCAAACTTTTTAAACAGGGGGCCAGTTCACTGTCCCTCAGACCGTTGGAGGGCCGGACTATAGTTAAAAAACACACAACTATGAACAAATTCCTATGCACACTGCACATATCTTATTTTGAAGTAAAAAAACAAGGCAGCAAAAACACCCGGCAGGCCGGATAAATGTCCTCAGCGGGCCGCATGTGGCCCACAGGCCATAGTTTGAGGACCCCTGATACACAATGGACTACTACGCTGCGGTAAAAATGAAGGAATTCTTACCATTTGCAACAGCATGGATGGAACTGGAGAGCATTATGCTAAGTGAAATAAGCCAGTCAGGGAAAGATAAATATCACATGACCTCACTCATTTGTGGATTATAATAAACAACATAAACTTATGAATAAAAATAGATACAGAGACAGAGAAGTATCAAATAGACTGTCAAACTTCAGTGGGAAGGTGGGGTGGGGGTAAGAGGGCTACCGAAGGACTTGTATGCATGCATGTAAGCATAACCGTTAGACATAGATACCAGTGGGGTGAGGGGAATGTGCTGGGTGGTGGGGTTGGATAGGGGAGGTCAATGAGGGAAAAAGGAGACATATGTAACACTATATATAATCCTTTAAAATATACAATAAAACAAATAAAACAAACAAATAAGCAAACAAAAACTGTTAACACAACTAATGGTGGAGAGAGAAGAAAGTTCACTCAGGAAGAAGTTATTTAAAAATGGTAACTAAGATTGTAACAGTTTTCTCTGTTCTACCGATTATGTAAAATATTTCTGTTGTCTTTTTTCCTGCCACATTATTTAAAGACATCAAGTGACATAACCTTTTTTTCGTCAAAGATATTATAAATTTACTGATATGATCAACTGAAGGAAAATTTTTATATTTGACGTGTTTAAAACTTTCCCACAATCAGCTAGAATACCTCTGCTAAAAAATAAATTATTGTGGCAATCCAGAAGTACCCTAATTTAAAATGTGATGGGAAAATTTTATTAAGATAGTTTTATTGTTTCAACATTGAAAAAAAATTACCTGTAAAATTTGACAGGTTTCATCCAGCCATTGTTGCTTAGTGGTTGTGC
>PVJC01028680.1:0-22403 GCA_004026665.1 Murina feae | reverse complement strand
GGATACAATTTATTTTTTAATTTTAATGAATTCCCATATTGATGGGCACTGGGTACTTTCACAGTTTTTTATTCTATTCACAGTGCTGCAATATGCTATTTCCTTTAAATGAATTTTAGCAGAAGTTTAAAAGGGTGAGATTGCTGAGCCAATTGGGCATATGCATTTTTTATCTTAACTAATAAAAGCGTAATATTAAAATTAACCATTTCTTCAGGACGCCTAAGACCCACCCACCAGCCAATCAGAGTGACTGTATGCAAATTAGCCTAGCCAAGATGGCGGAGGCCACAGATCAGGTGTGCGGCTTCTCTGGGGCTGCGGCCTCCGCCATCTTGGGAGCCTCTGTCCTGGGAAGGCATCCGGCGCCCTGAGCCGGCCGATGCCTTCCCATCGGGTGGCCACCGCCACCCCATCGCCTGCCAGGCGGAAGCCTCCGGGTGAGGGACCAGCCGGCCAGGCCCCGGAGACTCCCTCCTGGGAGGCCATCGGGTGGCCACTGCCACCCCATCGCCTCCCAGGCGGAAGACTCCTATTTGCTTCAGCTCCGTGGCTTCTATAATTGAAACATTGTTGCCTTGAGCAAAGGCCCAGCCAGCCTAGGCAGGCAGTTGCAACGGAAGCCTCCTGTTTGCTCTAGCTCCGTGGCTGCCGGCCTCCATCTTGGCTGGGTTAATTTGCATACAGCCACTCTGATTGGTTGTGGGGGCGTGGCTTGTCTGGGGGCATGGCTTAGGTGTATTGGAGTGATGGTTAATTTGCATATTGCTCTTTTATTAGAGTAGATTACACATTTAATGTATTAACCAACTGTAATTTGACTTCCACTCCACGTTGGTAAAACTGCTACTGCCAAGGTGAACGATGCCCTCTATGTTGCCAATGCAAAGCCAATGGATACTTCTCATTCCTCATCTACTTGATCTTGCAGCAAACACACTTTCCTGCTTGTCCTCACTTCCTTTATTAGCTGCTCCTTCCCTGCTTCCTTTGTTGGCTTCTCCTCTTCTACCTGATCAACTTCTACAGCACCCTCAGACTCAGCTCTAACCCCCCCTTTTTTTTTCTCTTTCTATGCTTTACTACATTCTACCTCTTTCAAATCTAATCAATTCTTCTGCCTTCAAATACCTTCCTCTAATCATCCCAGACCTCCTTTTTATGCTCTAAGCCTGTATATATAGCAACATTCCTTACAAGTTTCACAAGCTGAAAAACACACCTCAAATGCATTTCCCCTGCTATCATTACCTATTACAGGAGAATCTCATTATGCCTAGCTGCCCAGCTACCATCCTTACACAAGCAACCAGCATATTCCTCCTGAACTATATATATAGCAAGGCCTCCCAACTGGTCTCCCTGCTTCCAGTCTCACCCACCTAATTTATCCCCAACAAAGGAGACAGGTCTTTAAACTTCAAGTCAGATCACGTCACATCCTAGCATAACACCCTTCCCAGGGGCTGCACTTTTGAAGGACCACACTCTCTTTAATGGGCTCTGCCAACCCTGAACAACCTGCCTCCCCACTCTCTCACCACCTACCTCTCTCCAACCACACTAATTTCCTTTCATTTCCTTGAACAGGCCAAGTTCTTTGCTCCCTCCAGGTTTTCCTTTCTGTCTGCTCCAAATGCTTTCTCCTTTCTTCTTTGCCTCCTTAACTCCTAATCATCACTTAGGTCTCCACTTAAATATCACTTCCCTAAAAACTTCTCTGGCTCACCCAGTTGAAACTGTACTCTTCTTTATACCATTAATGCTCACTTGTGTTTTTCTTTCTCTGCATTTACCATAGCCTATAATTCTTCCTTTACATGTGGTTACTTTGTTCAATATCTGATTCTCCTACTAAGCTATAAACTCCACAAGGCAGGGGATGTGTGTTTAAAGGTAGCCACCACAGCTCTACTATCTAGCACAGGGCCTATCCTGTAACAGGAGTTTGATAGTATTTGTTTACAAAATGAAAAACAAAAACAGTTTTATTTCATTTGGGGAGATCACGGAAGATTTCCCAGAGAAAATAGCATTTAATCTTTCTAAGTAAATATACATGATTTCGGTAGTAGAGATAAAGAACATTTCAGCCCTGACCAGTTTGGCTCAGTAGATAGAGCATCGGCCTGCGGACTCAAGGGTCCCAGGTTCAATTCCAGTCAAGGGCATGTACCTTGTTGGTTGCGGGCACATCCCCAGTGGGGAGTGTGCAGGAGGCAGCTGATCAATGGTTCTCTCTCATTGATGTTTCAAACTATCTCTCTCCCTTCTTCTCTGTAAAAAAATCAATAAAATACATTTTTTTAAAAAGAAGAACAACATTTCAGAAAGAGGAAATTGAGATCAAATAAATGTTTGATACCAGTTAGAGATTTTGTAATCTAAAATCCAACACAATCCTGACACCAAGTGTAAAATTAAAACCTCAGTGTATAAAAACAAAGCAAATGAAACAGCAAGGAGTGTCACTATGTATTTCTAAGTAATATTTCTCCAACTAGCTCAAACTGGCTCCCACACAACTGTCCACCCATGTCATCCCATTTCCCAGCCACCTGGGTTCCAAACTTGGAAGCTCTTTGACTCAATTTCTTTTTTCCCTCCATATCCAGTCACCAGGCTTGGCTTGTTCTTCCTTTTAAATGTCTTTCTCAGCTATTCTTTTCTCTACTAGAGGCCCAGTACATGAAATTCGTGCACGGGGGTGGGGATGCAGGGGAGGGTTCCTCAGCCCAGCCTGCCCCCTCTCACAGTCCAGGACCCCACAGTGGATGTCCTACTGATGGCCACAGTCTGGCAGAGCAGGTGTCTTGTGTGTGTGTGTCCGTCCACTGAGGCCTACCCCCAGCTGCACTGTGGAGGCTCAGAGCAGGCGCTGTGTGTGTGTGTGTGTGTGTGTGTGTCTGTCTGTCTGTCTGCTGGGGGCATGCCGCCAGCCACACTGTGGAGGCTTGGAGCAGGCACCCCTCTGTGTTGCTCTCTCAGGCTCCTGGCCTCACCTGGGTGTTGTTCTCTCCCTTGAGCTGTGGCCAGGGATGGGTGCTGCCTACTCCTGGATCGTCGGATCACCATGGCGACCAAGGAGCAGACCCTGCTGCTTGCTGCCTGGGGGCTGTGCATGCCTGCTCGAAATCTGATCACGGTGGCAACCTGAAGTAAGGCCCTGCTACTTGGCCCTACTGCCTGGCCCTACCCCCGCGTGCCTGCTCATGACATGGATTGGGGGGAGGGGTCGGAGCAAGACCCTGCTGCCTGTCCCTGCCCGCGCCAAACCGGATAGTGAGGGGTGGGAGCAAAGCCCTGCAGCCTGTCCCTGCCTGCGCGTGCCTCCTCAAACCCAATCGGAGCAGGGGCGGGAGCAAGGCCTGCAGCCTGTCCCTGCCTGCGCATGCCTCATCCAACTCAATCAGAGCAGGGGCAGGAGCAAGGCCCTGCAGCCTGTCCCTGTGTATGCGAGCCTCCTCAAACCCTATCTCAGCAGGGGCGGGAGCAAGGCCTGCAGCCTGTCCCTGTGTGCGTGTGCCTCCTCAAACCCGATCGCAAGGCAGGGGCAGGAGCAAGGCCCTGTTGCCTGTCCCTGCTGCAGCCTGCCTGCTAGTGGTACTTGCCTGCTGGAGGGCAGCTGCTCATGGGTTGCCAGGGTGACTCTGCCAACGTCCTGCCCCATGGCTATGGGTGCCGTCATTTTGTCCCGGAGTGATGGTTAATTTGCATATTAATGTTTTATTAGATAGGATTTCAAGCAAAGACATCCTAATTCAAGCCCCCTTCACATATGGAACTACTGCAACCTGCTCCTAAATCAGGGTTTCTCAACTTAGGCATTATTGACACTTGGTCTGGATAATTCTTTGTTGTGGGAGGCTGTCTTATATACAGTGTAGGATGTTTAGCAGCATCTTTGGCTTCTTCTTTCTAGATGCCAGTTCCACCCTGTCCCTCACCTGTGACTACAAAAATGTCTCTAGCCAAAGCTAAATGTCTCCAGGGACAGGGGCAAAATCAGACCCAACTGAGAACCACTTTCCCAGATGACCTCATTGGAAAAACCCTCTAAAATCACCCAGTCAAAATTCAACCACTCCTTTCAGGCTAACTGGAATTTCATCTTTTCTATGAAAATATGGATGCTTATCAACAAGAAGATACCCATTTACATTTACAAATAATTTTTTTAAATCTGCACAATAACACAAGAGAAATCATGACTTGCCTGTCAGCTTGACAAAAGATTAAAAATGGAAATAGGTACTATCATATACTGCTGGTAAAAGGAAACTGGTACAATGATTTGGCATGGCTTTTATCGCTACGTTTCATACTTTAAAATGATCATATCCTTTGGCTCTGCTTATGTGATGAGATCATCAGGAAAGTGTGCAAAGACTACACTGTTCCATAGCAAAACTGGTAACCTCCTAAAAGTTTCTCAATAGGAAACTAGTTAGGTAAACAATAGTAAATTAGAATATTGTGCTATTGTTAAAGAAGATAAAGCAGATATATATATATATATATATATATATATATATATATATATATATATATATACACACACACACACACACACACACACACAGAAAAACATCCACATGAATATAAGAGTGTGTGTGTGTGTGTGTGTGTGTGTGTGTATGCAAGCTTTCAATATAGTATGTGCCATATAATACCATTTTTGTAAATAAGATGTTTATGTTACACACAGAAGACTAGATGAGACTATGTCAAAATATTAACAAAACTTCTATAGTCAAATCCTATTTTAAATGTATTACAGAAACTATTAAATCACCTTTAAAAATACCTTGGAAAAGCCCAATTTATGAATCTATACTTTAAAATTTTCAGTTTATTTAAAGCAGGTTTATACGTTTATTTACTACCTTTATTTCAGGCAATTATCTTGAGTTGGAAAATTCTGTGCTGAGCCATATTTTTTCCCTAAAGAAATCAATGGTAAAAAGGAAGTTTACAGAGAAAAATGTATTTCTGTGCATGACAGCTTATCGGTGTGATACACCATGAATCATACTGAAAATATGTCCCTTGAAATCAAAGAAAACAATATGTTTATACAAAGAATGAGCCCCAAAGTTCCCCAATAAAGAAAAGTGTTTAATGAAAATATTTGTTGACAGCTGGTTAGTGCCGATTCTGAAGTAGAAAAGAAAATCAGTGTCATTGTAGTCTTTTGTTTTGTGTATAAGAGCTGAATATGCAAATTAACCAGAAATGGAGACTCATTATCTGTTTTGCACTTCAAGTGTGATTTTAAGCACTGTAGGTATATACACACACACACATCCAGAATATACATATATCTCAACAAACCATGCACATCATCTGTTCAGAATTGGGAAACGCAGGCATGCTTCTACAACATTAAACAGAAGGCAGATGGCAAGCACTGATCAACAGAAATAAAATACAATCCTTCTAGATCCTACTCCTTCTAACAGACCTTATAATTTTTTTTCTTTAGAAAAATATCAAGCAGTTCTTCATATCTGTTGATTTGCAACTTCAAAATTACAATAGGCAATGCAAACGAGGACTTCAAAGAGAGAAAATGTCTTTTGGCACAGATTCTCTTTCATAGTCTTAGGCAGAAGATAACACTAACTTTCAAACTCATAGCATCCTGTAGTTTTATCAGTATCTAATGTGTAAATTAGCACTTTCTATAACTGGCAGCTTAGCTTTCAAAATACATAATTACTGATCATTTTAGTCTATATCACATTTCTTTTGCAGGGTGAAATGAACTAAAACAGCTGTTACATCCTAATAGCTTCATAATGTGCACAGAATTTCTATGACTATTAGAAATTAAACCTACAGCTTCCCATCAGGCAGAACATATTCATGTATATATATGGCCCACATTAATTAAAAGAACAATTATTAACTTATGAAATTATAATTTGAAATATAATGAAGTAAGCTTTTAAAGAAAATATTACAACTCATAAATGAGGTCAAAGCTATTGGTCCACAGTAATCTGTTCCCACACCTTTCCTTGCATCAATAAAGCACTTCGGGTCTAAGGAAGTCCAAAAGCTCATGCTACTACCACTCCTTGCAAAGATCGAGCCCTCTATTTTCATGCTGGGAGATGAATTTTTAGAAGGTGAACCAAGCCTGGCACTCCGCCCAGAATTTCTGGCAGCTGTCAGGCAATCTGGCTTCATTTCTGGTCCATTCTCCCCTGAGCTAACCTTGTATCCACAGAAGGAACACTGATCTAGGGAACGTGTACTGTTTATATGATCATATGACTACTGAGAAAGTCTAATGATTTTATTAACCACAGGACTTATACATACAGTTCTCTTTAAGCATATTTTCTGTGGAAAGAAATATTATAAAATCTTCTTATTTCCTGGTATCTTCTTCTAACACTGGGGGAAAAAATAGCAGTGTCAAAGGATTTTTCCAGAAAAATCAATTATTATCCAGGCACCTGCATTGAGAGATTGTAGAGGGCTAAAGAGATTCAACAAGTTACCTATGTGCAACTACTATTAAAAAAAGGTACAGGAACCACAAAATAAGTAGAGAGGTGTATAAGATATAATATTGTAATTAATGGCTAAAGTGGATGATTCAAGCTAAAAATGCTATGAAAGGTCAAAGCAATAACTGCTAGGCAGTGTGGGATACAATTTAAGTATATACAGGTCCAACTCTTCACTAAGAGAACCTCAACTACTTAACCAATCCCTTCTTTAGATTACCATTTCCAAAGTAAAGAGGATTAAAAAATGACTATGCAATTCACAAATAAATCTGTGTCCAAGTTTGTTTATATTTTTGACCTCCAGGATTTAGCTGTCATTCCCTCTTCCCTATTTCCCCAAGTGAAAAGTCAGGGAAGCTTTACTCCACTTACATGTTCTTACTCTCTCCAAACCGTGTAGAAGGTCCTGGAAAGTCTTTCCAACCATTTCCACTAACTCCCAGGTTCCTACTCCCAGCTCCATAGCTCACTTTTGTTTCTGTCCCCTCTACTGAAGGCCCCTGCCTCTTATTAAGGAGCCTAGCACCCCAGGTGGTCTTGTAGTCTATTGCCCAGGAGTTTGGTAACTGGCTTCCTGGTTCAGGATTTCCTAAGTTCCATAATCAAGAGGTGGGAGAGCTGAAGTCTCAAAACAAGATTCCAAAAGGAGATCTCCAACAGGAAACCTGTATCAGTAGGTATACACTACTGCTGAATTCCTTACACGCAGCATGTACCCATCCAATAATGAAGTGTCTATACAAATGTATTATTTTTCTAAGCAAAAGACACACAGACTCAAATCTTGGCTCTAAACGAGGGACTTTTTCTTCACTTCTTAGGAATTTTTACTATTCTCTGAATAGCATTTGTGAAAATTAACCTAATTTATAGCTCTTCACAGGGAGTCTTGTAATCTTGTTAAAAGTTTACCAAACAAACAAACAAAAAAACCCACATAGCTTTAACTAAAACCTAGTCCCAGATACCCAGAAACAGTTGTACAAGATCACATAAAGAGGGAAGAACTGTCATTCATGTAGAGTCCCTGAGCTTAGGGACATAGGCAGGAGGTATGAGCAAGTAAATAGATGCGACTGACTAGTGAGACAGAGCAGGGCTTTTAAGTAATAATCAAATGAGCTAGAGAAGCAAAAAGACCTGTTGATGGAGAGCTTTGAGCAAAGTTTAGATTTGATCAAATCCAGTGCAAACTTTGCCTTCAGCAAATGTCCTGCACATACTGCACATCTTCTCTCCCTTATTTTGCCTGCTCAATCCCTTGGTCCTTTAAGACTTGGTTCAAAATCTCTTTAATAGGGTCCCCCATAGCTTTGCTGCTCCTAGGTGTGTTCGTTCTCTCTCTCTCTCTCTCTCTCTCTCTCTCTCTCTCTATATATATATATATATATATATGCACACACACACACACACACACTTATTATTACACCAATCATATTTTACTTTATCACTCTTTAGAAGGTCATCATTACTATTGTATCATGAGAGCAGCAACTGTCTTGTTCATCTTTTTATGCCTGGCACCTAAACTAAGTGCCTGCAATATAGCAGATGTTAATAAATGCTTGAACAAATGTCTAAATGAATAAATCCTGTGAAGTAACTGAGTAATATTTAGGAAAGGAAAGACATGAGAAAAAGGATGTTTGATGGTCAACTAGGGAGGCAGTATCAGAACTTAACCCTGGATATAACTGCTTAAGAAGCAACTATTAGCACCACCAAATACAATTCTTGCTCTTCCAGAATGAAAAACAAACAGCTATCTGTGGTGATAATAACTAATCTCTAGTGTTACTAACCTCATCTCATGCAGTCACCTTATTAAAAGACACTAATTTATATTCTAAACCTATAAAATAAAAAGCAAAAAGGGCAACCCTGTTCTATTTTCTCATGTTCTAATTCTTCCACTACACACAAAAGAATCTCAACATGTTATTGTTCCTTTTTTTATTTGGTAAATATGTTTCTATTGATTTCAAAGAAAGGAGAGGGAGAAAGAGATAGAAACATCAACAATGAGAATCATGGATCAGCTGCCTCCTACAAGCCCACCACCAGGAATCAAGCCCACAATCCGGGTATGTGCCCTGACCAGGAATCGAACTGTGACCTTCTGGTTCATGGGTCGACCGCTCAACCACTAAGCCACACCAGCTGGGCTGTTATTATCCTTTAAACAAAATATAATAAAACAAAAACCCTGGATTTGACTGAATAACTTAAGCACAAACCCATGTTTCAAAGATCTTACTGAATACAAAACACAGTGGATTTTGGGGGGAGGGTCTTATAAGAGGATTCTAGTGAAAATGATAAATAGAAAATTCCTCAAAAGAAGCAGGCCCTGGCTGGGCAGCTCAGTTGATTAGAGTATCATCCCAATATGCCAAGGTTGTGGTTCCATCCCCAGACAGTTCACATACAAAACTAACCCAATGAATGCATAAATATGTGGAACAACAAATTGATGTTTCTGCTTCTCTCTCTTTCACATATCAATAAATTTTTAAAAAGCAGTTCAAGATTAAGAGATCTTGTGAAGAGAAATTCTGTAATAATACTAAATTTGTTTCTAAACACAGCTGAAGCAAAACAAATCAGGAGTGAAGAACATCAGGTTCACTGTAATAATAAAATCTAAAAATGATCTTATGGGGAACGAAGGGACAGGAAGATCCAAAGCTCTACTGACAAACTGACAAAACAGACCTGGATAAAAGATTGCTACACTCCCTTTGGAGCATTTTAAAAGAGAAAAACTTCCTTAATTGTTCATCATCACCCTCATCCTCAGCATTAGTATCTTGTCTTCTGGGCGGCTGCAACCAGCATGAGCAGAGGATGGCCACACAGGCCTTCTCTCAGCAGCATTCCTGGAAACTGCTCCTGCCAAAGAGGCAGCGGGAGCTTCTTTGGAGCTCTGAGTTTTCTCCTACTCCAAAGCAGAGCTATTTTTTCAATTTCAAATCCTGCAGAGGCAATGTAAGACTGTGGTGTTAACTATGTATTCAGACAGACCTGCAAATTTAGCTTCTCTAGAGCTCAATGTCCTCATTTGTAAAAATAAGGTAGGTAGCGGTAATTTTCTCCTAGAGCTATTATAACTATCATATAAGGTAACAATATGTGTCCGGCCCATAGCAGATGCTAGTAAGTGTTAAACTGTTCCCTCCCTGTCTCTCTCCTGAGGTCCTATTGCCCTCTCTCTCTTCCTCATTCCTCCTTTCTTTTGCTTTCCAATTCCTTAAAAATATTTAATGGATCTATCTTCTTTGAGTTACTCTTACGTTTATTTCAAAATTGAGAAGGAAGATTTTTAAAGTATTTGCATGAAACTGAATAACTGTACTACAGCAGCCACATACCCGCTATACCGTGCACATGGCAAGTCAAGAGTGGGTTGGCACCTGAATGTACTCCTACGGACTTCGGGCATAATTAATGCTCCATGAGTAGAAAGGCTTAAATGGTACAAACAGTTTCACATGTTATTTCACAAACTACAGACTTCAGAACAATTTATATTTAAATACTGTTTTATAAAAAAGGCAATTTCAGCCTCTCTTTAGCCCCAAGTAAAATTGTAATGATATAGTGACACCATGTGGCTACATTCTGCTTTTCATTCTCTGTGCTAGTTCAATTATGGTATCAAAGTTGTAGGTAAAAAGACAATTCAAACTAAGTATAAGCTAAAATGGTTACTTTTTAAAATTGTTTTGTTTTTTTTACTTATACCTGAATAAGCCATTTCTTGAATTCTAAATATGTCAATTATATAAAGAAAGTAAAGGTTCAGCATAATTCTAGCTGTTATTTTTTTTTATTTAAAATACATTTTATTGATTTTTTACAAAGAGGAAGGGAGAGAGATGGAAAGTTAGAAACATAGATAAGAGAGAAACATCAATCAGCTGCCTCCTGCACGCCCCCTACTGGGGATGTGCCCACAACCAAGGTACATGCCCTTGACCAGAATTGAACCTGGAACCTTTCAGTCCACAGATGGACGCTCTATCCACTGAACCAAACCAGTCAGGGCTAGCTGTGATTTTTTAAAAATATATTTTATGGATTTTTTACAGAGAGGAAGGGAGAGGGATAGAGAGTTAGAAACATCGATGAGAGAGAAACATCGATCAGCTGCCTCCTGCACACCCCCACTGGGTATGTGCCTGCAGCCAAGGTACATGCCCTTGACCGGAATCGAACCGGTGACCCTTCAGTCCACAGGCCGACGCTCTATCCACTGAGCCAAACCAGTCAGGGCTCTAGCTGTGATTCTAAAGCTAAAGCATCCTGGTAAACCACTGAGTAATGCAGAAGTGCCTGCCTTTTAAAGAAAACAAATATATCAATGCCCAGATAGAGGGCAGGGGGAGGGGAAAAAAGACACACATGCTTTTGTACAATGTTAATATGGTAGGGAAAGAATGTTGCCATCAAAGCAATGTTTATTTTCTCCTTTATTTTATGTCTTGTAGATCTATAGCACTGTGTAGGTACTATAATCTAATGAAGATGGGTAAAAAAAAAGTTATGCTGCATCTAATGACGGCAGGGATGAGGAGGGACCTAAAATATATGATAGCAATAAAAGAGATTAAAGCCCAATACCAAAAACAGGACAATTTTAGTATTCATATAATGAGGCCTCCAACAGCACACCAGATATCTCCTGAAAAATATTAAAGGTGCACCAAAGAAAACCTAAGTATCTAAAACAATGACCAGGGAACATCACTCCCTTCATCTCGGCTTAAAACAACCGCTTCTGGCCCTGGCCAGGTGGCTCAGTTGGTTGGAGCGTCATCCTGCGCACCAAAAGGTTGCAGGGTTTGAATCCTGATCAGAGCACATATCTATGTTTCTTTCTCTCTCTCTCTCTCTCTCTCTCTCTCTCTCTCTCTCTCTCTCTCTCTCTCTCTCTCCCCCCCTCCCTCCCTCCCTCCCTCCTACCTTGTCCCTCCCTCCCTCTCTCTAAACATATCACCAGGTGAGCAAAACCACTTCCCCTTTTGGGGTTTCCATGAACACCTATTTAAAATAACCACTTTCTACCCCTTGACTGCAGTCACTATGACAATACCATCTTCACAACACTCATAATTATGTGATGTGTTCTTATTATTAGTTTATCTTTCTTCCCAATTCCCTGAGAGCAGAAACCTTGGTAGTCCTCCTCAGTGTCATGGCCTCGATATCAAATATAATGCAAGCACAAAGTAGAAGCTTATTTGTGAAATGAGTGAGTGGTGAATAAATAAACAGATGTATAAATGAAGAAAAATCTAGTTCCTTAGCTGGTGAATCACACCTAAATCTCTTCTTATAAATGAGAGCAGAACCATTCTAGTGAGATGTTTATCATTATTTATGGCCTCTAATGTAAGGTGACCAGACGTCCTGCTTTGGCCGGGACAGTCCCGATTTTTAACAATTTGTCCCGCGTTTTAAAAAAGTCCCGATTTTTGGAAAGAGACATATGTACTACTCTTTGTAATATTTTAACTAATAATAATTTTAAAAAAAGAACCCCCCCCCCCCCCCAGTCAATGGTGTCCCGCTTTACCAATGTTAAAATCTGGTCGCCTTACTCTACTGTGACCACTGGGACCAGAAGACAAGCGGGCAGATGCTCTATAACCCCCTTTCTTTTTTCCGTGACACATTTGTCACATTGTAATTTCTAATTGTAAGAAAAGAAAGAAAAAAGAAGGAAGGGAAACTACAATAATTAAAACACTATGAGCAACAGTCAACGAAATCATTGGAACAGAGCAGAATACATGCTAAAACTTAGTACGTGATGAATATGGCTACTCACATTAGTGTGGTAAGGAATGATTATTAAATAGTCTTAGCCAGCTAACTATCTCTAAAATATACACAAAAAATATTCTAGCTGGGTTAAATATTTACATATAAAAATAACAAGTAGTAGGAAAAAATTATAAAAATATAGAATTCTTTAATGTTGGAAGTAACAACTTTCTAAACATGGTATCAGACCAATGGAAATCATAAAAATGACTGACAGATTTGATCACCTTTTGTTTTTGGTTAATCCTTACTAGAAGATATTTTTCCATTGATTTTTTAAAAGAGAGTGAGAAGGAGGGGTTTAGGTAAGGAGGGGCGAAGGGAAGGAAGGAGGGAGACACATAGATGTGAGAGAGCTATCCATTGGTTGCCTCCCGCATATGCCCCAGCCAGGGCCAGGCATGAACCTGCAACCCAGGTACATGCCCTTGACTGGGATTTGAACTTGAGACCCTTGGGTGCATGGGCTGACTCTCTAACCATTGAGCGGCACCAGCCACGTTTTTTAAAAAGTAAAATTCTATATGGTAAAAGATACGAATAAAACACAAAATAACTAATAAACTGTAAAACATGACAGGCAAGAGGATAATATTACAAATACATATACACATATATGTAGACATGTATACACATATATATGACATTATATATATCTATGCACCAATATTAAGTTCTCAACAACCAAAAAAAAAGATAAGTACCCAAGAAGTAAAATATGCATAAGATAAAAACAGGCTTTCCATAAATTGAAATAACAAATGGCCAGTAATAAAAGATATTCTACTTCACCGATAAAAGAAATCCAAATTAAAATAAGACTTTTGACAAATCATAAATCATATTGGCAAAATGTTGACAATGCCTGCAATGATGCAATTTTGGAGCAGAGGTGTTTTTATGTGCTATTGCTGGAAACTGGGTATGGCCTTATCAGATAGCAAGCTTTATCAATTATTAAAATATATACTACATTTTAATTTTATAATAAAAATGTCATAGAAAAGACACTTCCTCTTTGAGAATTAAAAACAGAAGGAAAGAAAGAAGAAAGCCCAGTTTTGTGTTAACTGGGCTGCCCCTCCTGTGCCATGTTCTAATTATGAAGCTGCATCTTCTTGACACCCTGCCGGCCTTGTCTTCAGTAAGCCGTGCTCCTCCTGGCTCTCCTCTAATCTAGCAGCCCTGCAGCAAACATGTCTGCCATTTACTCTTTTCTTCCCTCTCTCAATAGGTATATCCTTGAGGACCTTGCTGTTAGGCCTGCTGTTCCTCTCCCTCAACTCCCAGGTTTTATACCAAGATCACTTTTTTTGTAATTTCAGCTACCAGCCATACACAGGCTCTGAAATCTATCTCTACCCTTCACACCTATGTTTCAAATCTTCTCATATTTCAGCAACATTATATGGCTGCCAAATTACCAGCACCATGTTGAGACGTCCAGAAAAAAATTTAAAGCCCCTCAGGGTACTCAATATTTGCCATTCCTTATTTTGTTTGGTCGTAGGCTCCACCATCTAAGAAAGCTGTGGGAGTACTTGATGAGCGCTTACTAGATAGCCAAGAAGACAATTTGAAGGTTAGAGAATTTATGGGTAAAGCAGAAATTGCCTTTTCCTGAGAAAGAGAAAGCTGGTAAGACAGTACATGGTTCTGAGTATACATGAAAAATTACCGAAACGGACAAGTCACTTTTCTGCACCCCCAGTTGGGGGTTGATGGGGGAGGGGTCATTAGTTGAAGTTTTGGGCTACGTACAGCAGTACATAGCCAAATGAGTACCTTAAAAAGACCCAGAAAGGCAGAGCAGTTAACTTCCCACCATTCACTGTTAATGGCTGGCACCGTAACTCTGGCTTTGTCACTAGATAATGTCTACCACCTTGGTGAGGTAAAATACAGACTGAATTACATGCCACAAAATATATGGGTAAAAAATCTTATGTTACATATATTTTATCAGAATAAGAAATGCTTTACCAAAACCAAACTATTTGAAAAATGCTGGAAACATAGAAACGGGAAGGTTATTAAGATAAAAACCCACCCTGGCCAGTGTGGCTCAGTTGGTTAGAGCATTGTCCCTCACACTGAAAAGTCATATGTTTGATTCCTGGTTAGGGTATATACCCAGGTTCAGGTTCAAACCCCTGTTGGGGTGCATACAGGAGGCAATTGATCAATGTTTCTCTTTCACGTCAATGTTTCTTTCTCTCTCCCTCCCTCTTCTCTCCTCTCTCTCTGAAACCAATAAAAACATGTCCTCGGTGAGGATAAAAAAAAAAAAGAGATATAATTTTTTTAAAAGATAGACCCATTTAATGTATGTTTTGGATTACGAAACATGAACTGGCAACAGAAGAGTGCTGAACCAGCTAGGCTGCTGAGGTAAGGAAAAATGTCCTTGCAGTGAGAGCCACTGTGGCCCAAGAGGATGGAAGGGATGGCTCCTTTCTCTGAAGGTCAAACACCAGTTGGGAGTCTCAGAAATGAGAAAAAAATAATTTTTAAAAAATTAATAATAAAAACAACTATTTACTGAGCCTATTTTGGGCCAGGCACTGTGCTCAGTACTCATATGTGCTATGCCATCTAACCCTGCACAACAGACCCTATAAAGGATATGGCTATTCCTGGTGTGTGTGTGTGTGTGTGTGTGTGTGTGTGTGTGTGTGTTTCTTAATCCTCACCTGAGGATATTTTTTCCATTGATTTTTATTTTAGAGAGAGCAGAATAAGGGAAGGAGAGAGGGAAGGGGCGGGGAGAGAGAGAGAGAGAGAGGGAGAGAAACACTGATGTGAGAGACACATGATTGGTTGTCTCCTGTTTGTGCCCCAACCAGGGCTGGGGATCAAACCTGAAAGCCAGGTACATGCCCTTGACAGGAAATCGAACCTGAGACACTTTAGTGTACAGGCTGACACTCTAACCACTGAGATCACTGGCCAGGGCTATTCCTGTTTTTGTTTTTTACTGGTATAGAAACAAGTGCTCAGAAAGGCACAACTTTACTAAGATCACAATGCCAGTATTAGAGGAAACCAGGATTTTAGAAGAGCTCTAACTCTATAGCCCATGGTTTTTCTACTACAAAATGCTAATTTGCATGCAGTCCAGCCTAGATTCAGAGAGGGCTGGGTAATCTCACACTCCCCAGTGCACAGAATACCTCTTCTTTGTGAATATATTTGATGTACTCTTTCATCAATACATGACACTCATAGCTTCTGGGATTAAACTCAAAATTCAGTTTTCTAAAGAAAAAAACAGAAAGTAGCCTTTGCAAACAGTACAAAACCACTTACCACTCCAGAGAGTTTTCCAGCCGTGATGCGCATTTTAACAAACACATGGATTAAAAGGACCAATGAAAATATATACATATCTAAATGAGTGGAACAACAACAAAAAAAGAAAATATATACATATCAACGTTAAAGCAATCTCTCTCCATTACCCATTATGGGGTCAGTGCCCTGACCCCATAAATCCTGTGGTAACATTTATAGAGTACCTACTGCCCACAAGGCCATAACCTGATTACTGTGTAAGAATACTAAAAGATTAGAATTTATACTCGATTCCAAAAGCTTGTAATTTTAGTATCAGAGGCAAGACAAACATATTATGGACACTGAAGAATAAAGGTGACATGCAAATGTTACAAATGTGCATTTTAACTGACATAATGCGAACAGAATACTGATATGCTAAAGAAATAAAGACTTTACATGTGCCTGGTGAAGCTAAAAGAAGTGTATTTACCACATTGTTTAGGTAGTCAATAAATGACTGCGAAGATAAGAAGCACCAAGTGTAAGACATCCTTGAATAATCAATAGGGACTTATTCTTAGGTTCATTTTTAAATACTACCAAAATTCCAAACATTACAAAAGGCAGGTTTACCATGGAATGTAGTAATTAACATAATATTAAAGTTGTTATAAATATATTTAAATTTTTTTAACTAATATAATATCAAGGCCCCTTCCTTTTCTTGTTAACACTACCTTGTCTCAGTTTTTCTTGACCAGAGTTGGGAGCTAGCTATACGAAGACAAAAACCAGCACCATGAATATGGCCAGGCTCTACAACGTATAAAAGTTACACAAACAAAGGCAAGGCCACCCAGGAGAGACAAAATAAGGAAAGGGGAGAATACCCATTGATAAATAAAGAAAAGTATATTTTCTAAAAGCCAGAGACCATAACTGAGGGCATGTTTTAAAATGGGTAAAATACAGACTCTGTCATGGCTGGTTTTATATTCACTATGATTTGTTCTGGGAGTCATGTTCCTACGATTTCAAATTAAATACAAGCACACGGTCCTTCGGTGCACATCAGACACTTTGGCTGTTATACCGCTTATTTTTTTAATCCAATACAATACTAATAAAATGAGTCAATGCAGACTCAATCATGTCCCCCACATCAGGACCGCTCTGTCACTCTCGAAGTATCCCTAGGCAACTCTGAGATATAGAATCTTCAGTCAATTTCTTGTCCCTCTCATTTTAATCCATTCAAAACTCCTCTGATAAAAGAGCAACTGCCAGATCTGAGACACTTT
Organism: Murina feae; assembly: GCA_004026665.1. Classification (NCBI taxonomy): domain Eukaryota; kingdom Metazoa; phylum Chordata; class Mammalia; order Chiroptera; family Vespertilionidae; genus Murina; species Murina feae. The sequence goes on along the minus strand of PVJC01028680.1, from coordinate 5,470 downwards.
AGTCCCCCTTTGGGGAAATGAAATTGATTTTCTTCATTTTCACACAAGAGGATCCCTGGATAACACTATTGTGTCTGGTCATACTATAATAAAAAAAATGTAGGCAACATTCTTTACTATACCAGAGGCTGAAAGGTTTTGTGAGTTCCTGTGGTGGAAGTGAGAATTCAGCCCGATTGTGACAGATGATGAGTTTAATAAGTATTAGAGTATCTTCAGACCAAGAGAGTAAGTGCTGTGGGGCACCCACCTGCTCTGAATCAGCCACAATGGATGGTCAATTGAGGCTACAGGTGAGAGTGAGGCGGGAATTGGGTAGGGGTCAGCTCCACAATCTCCCCAGTTTACACCTTCGATATTCCTTCCCTTCTCTTCTTGCCTCACCACACCAAATGAACCTGACTTTTTTTTTTTTTTTTGATCCTTTGACTCTAAGATAAAGAATATCTAGAGGCAATTTCCAAGGGGGAAATTATAACAGAAACAACACAATTTGGGGAATCTTTAACCACCTTTCTCAACTCCAATTTCATTATTCATTTAGGTTTTACAGAATTTCATTTTAAAAAGTTTAAAAATTGGCTTATACCTAAAGAAAGAATAGGAAATATTAGGACAGTAATTTATCAGTACTTTTTAAGACAAATTAACATGGACTGCAACACATCACAACAATACAAGCTAAGGTGCTCTGAGGAAGGGAGGGTGTGTGCCTAGAGCCCCACCAGCTGAGCCTCCCTTGCCCCAAGCCCAGCCTCAGTAGAAACACTGGCTCTGTCAAATTCCACGGTTATTCACTAACCTAGAAAAAGAACACAGATATTCAGAATATGCACAATGGCATCAAAAAGTCTTCTTGTGCCCTGAAGACTGCCAGAGAAGTCTCCAGAAACACTCCCATTGCTTCTGTGGGAAGAATGTGCAGCCTGACAATAACTGCTTTCAAGGTACAGCATGCAGTTCAGAAAGTATTTCCACTCCTGTGTTCCTGTCCCTTCATATTCCTTTATATGTCTACTACATAAAAACAGTACAAAATATTATGGATGAACAGTTCCACAGCACACTCTAAATATTAAATGCCCAACTTTCCATAATTTCTCTAAGTTTTTGTTGGGATGTATTTGTTAGGTGATACTCTAAAAGAACTCTTCTGTGAGATCAAAAATGTAATCTGTTTCTTGTCAAAGTCCAAATCTCCTTGAATAAACACCAAAATCATTTCTTTTACATGAGAACTAACCTGCAGACACGTGCTGGAAAATATAACTTTTGCCAAGAACGACACAGATACTGTGAATGATCAATCACTCTGATCCAATCAAGTTCATCCATGGACACTTCAATGAAGTATGAATAAGACCTATGAGTCAAAAGAAAAAAGGCAGAAAAAAGGACCATATTAAAATAACAATACAAAGGGCAAGAGCAGGATGGAGAAGTCAATGGGGGGCTGGGAAGGGAGATGTCTATAATACTTTCAACAATAAGATAAAATTTAAAAAAATTAAATTAAAAATTAAACAATAAAATAAAATAACAATACAGAGTTATCTATCTACACTAATAAAAGAGAAACATGCAAATTGGTGTCATGCCACTATATCCCAAGCCACACCCACCAGCCAATCAGAGTGACTATATGAAAATTAACCCAACCAAGACGGCAGCCAGCAGCCACTGGAGCTGGAGCAAGCAGGAGGCTTGGTTGCCCCGGTGATGGAGGAAGCCAAGCTTCCAGCCTACCCTGGCTGGCTGCTCTGCTCAAGACAACAAAGTTTCAATTATAGAAGATAAATAAATCCCAGATACCTGCTTCCAGCCAACCTCGCTGGGAGCTTGAGTCACTGAGGGCCATGGCCAGCCTGCAAACCCAGACTGGCCAGGCACCCCAACAGGAACCCCCACCTTGAATGGGGTGTGGCCAGTCTGAAAATGGCCCTCAGCCCCTCACCCAGGCTGGACAGGCACCCTAGTGGGGACCCCCACTCTGAAGGGGCTGTGGATAGCCTGCAAACAGCCATCAGCTCCTCACCAGGCTGGCCACACCCTCATGGGGTGAAGGTCCCTCCTGGGGGGCTTGGCCAGCCTGAAAACAGCCATCAACCCCTCACCCAGACTGGCCAGGCACCCCAGCAGAATGCCCCATCCTGAAGGGGGTGTGGCCAGCCTGAAAATGGTCCTCAGCCCCTCACCTAGATTGGCCAGGCACTCCTGTGGGGACCCCCACCCTGAAAGGGCTGTGGCCAGCCTGGAAAGAGCCATCTTCCCCTCACCCAGGTGGTGGGAGCCTCTCCCACCTCTTCAGCAGCACTAAGGATGTCCAATGCAGCTTAGGCCTGCTCCCCACTGGCAAATGGACATCCCCTGAGGGCTCCCAGGCTGCCAGAGGTATGCCTGACTGCCAGCTTAGGTTCGATCCCCTGGAGAGGGGGCCTAAGCCAGCAAGTGGACATCCCCTGAGGGGTTCCAGACTACAAGAAAGCAAAGGCAGGGCTCAGGGACATTCCCCCCCCCCCCGAGTGCACAAATTTTTGTGCACCAGGCCTCTAGTATATATATAAAAGCCTAAGTGACTGTTTGACCATTTGACTAGTAGCTATGATGTGCACTGACCACCAGAGACAGATGCTCAATGCACAGGCATAGAAACATGGAACAGACTAATGAATCTCAGAGGAAAGGGGGGAGGGGAGAGGGCGGGAAGAGATTAACCAAATATTTTCTATGCATACTAGAGGCCTGATGCATGGATTCGTGCACTGGTGGGGTCCCTCGGCCTGGCTTGTGCCCTCTCACAACCCGGGACCCCTTGGGGGATGTCAGACTGATCCCTGCAGGCCAGGCCAAGGGACCCCACAAGTGCATGAATCTGTGCACCAGGCTTCTAGTACTTTAATAAAACATTAACGGTCACAAAAAAACACAATCTTCAAAAATTACATTTTCTACATAATAATCAAATATGGATAATGAAATCTATATAGATACCCTATTACAGCATTCACCACAATGCACTAAAATTCTCTCACAGCATGTATGTCTACTTTAGCAGATCACAAGTTGCTTAAGAACAAAGATCATGCCATATGTATTTCTATATACCCAGGCTCTAGCACAGTGCTTGACACATAGGCATGGAAGACATTTGTTCCTTTTCAAACAGAGCCAGGACAGCTTGCTCACACTATATCAGCAGATTAATAACGCCATGACAAAGACAGGACAAAACATAGAAGTAGATGTGCCTTCTCCTTCTATCTTCCCCGCCTGGGAGCTCAGCCCTGCACTCTCAGGAGGAAAGCCAACTGGAGTGGTTCCCCACAGAGGCCAGCTGATCTCCCACTCCTTCCCAGCCTCCAACCACCATCCCACACATACATGCAGCCAGCAGAAAAATTAATGACCTGGGTGAAGAGATAATACATGTTTCTTTTGGGTACAACTTAAAATTTGGCAGCTAATAACCTGGCAGTAATGAAAATAGCCTATCACCCTCCCTTAGTCAGCTACACCAAACCACTGCATGCTGGTCACAGACTGAACAAATCTATATTCCCCTGTCATGAGCCAAATTTAAATTTGAGACGCAGTTATTACTTGTTCTGTAATATCAACAGGAACAATCTCAGAAGATTTAGGTGAGCATAAATGTCAGCCTGCAACCAACAGTTGTGACCAGAAAAGGTCAGCTTATTTTGTCACCTCTCATTTTCTGCTGTCCTCTCCCTCCCATTCCTTTTATCGCTCAGTCTCAAACTGGTTGTAACCTTTGACTGAATCTCTCTGGGTTATCAGAAATGCAGGATATAATTTTACAACACATGTCAGAATCATTTTTGGTTAAGATTCTGAATTTTTCACCTTTGCTTAGAATGATAACAACTTCTGTGAGAAAAGAATGGCTATGTGGTAAACTTAAGTCCCCTGTGAATGAGACGCAAACAGTAAAACCAAGTGGCCTATATATATTTAACATCATGGAAACAATGATAACTACTTTCAGTTTTAGCATACTGGCCTTTTATTTTATTATTTTTATACTAATTTCATTACTAATTAAATGAGAATACATAAAGCTTTTACAACAGTGCATACTACATAAAAGTAATCAAAGTGTATATTATTATTATACTATTATTAATCACTCTTAGAAATGACATGTGAATTACTCCATTTTGCCAACTAAACACCATATTATATCCAACAAGATATGTATCAGAAATATTCTTAATTTTAAAAAAACACAGAGATAACTTCGGGACCTCAAAGACCCATGAGCAGGAGATGCTAACTCTCACTTCATAAAGCTTCCCTCATACTTGGCTCAAATGGCTCATACTTGGCACAAGCCCAGAATGGTGGCCGATGGTGCTAACAAGAGAAATGAACTAACCTGCGAGATTTGCAGGTAGCCCAGCCAGCATGGCTCAGTGGGTGAGCATTGACCTATGAACCAGAAGGTCACGGTTCGATTCCCTGTCAGGGCACATGCCTGGCTGACGAGCTCGATTCCCAGTGCGGGGCATGTAGGAGGCAGCTGATCAATGATTCTCTCTCATTATTAATGTTTCTATCTTTCTCACTGTCTCTCTCCCTTCCTCTCTGAAATCAATAAAAACATATTTAAAAAGTTAAAAAGATTGGCAGGGTATCATCACCAATACTATTAAGCCCTTCATGCCCAGACTCAAAGAGGCATGAGTAGGGCCTAGGAGACTCTGCACATCAGTTTTCTGGAATGGAGGGTTTAGGTTAATGGTAAGCAGCAATGAGAGAGACAGTTGAGGTTTTGGCCACCCACACTGCTCCACAACTTTGGCCATCATGGCTGAACCCTAGAAACCACAGTGGGTAAAAGTATCAGAATGGCAAAAAGGAAGGCAGAACCTGGAAGCTATTGCAAAATTGGATGGATTTCTAAACTAGCATCTACCAAATTTTTTCACAAATTTCTTTTCTTTTAAAGATACTTATCCACATACTAAAAAACATATTTTTGTTCATCCATATGATAAAATGCTTTTATTGTTTTAACATCCAAAAGTATGGAATCAAGTAAATAAGTAATAGGAAACACATAGGGTAGAATACCAGATAACCATATAAAGTAACATTTTAGGGCAGTCGTTCTCAACCTTCTGGCCCTTTAAATACAGTTCCTCATGTTGTGACTCAACCATAAAATGGTTTTCGCTGCTACTTCATAACTGTAATGTTGCTACTGTTATGAATCATAAAGTAAATATCTGATATGCAGGATGGTCTTAGGCAACCCCTGTGAAAGGGTCGTTTGACTGCCAAAGGGGTCATGACCCACAGGTTGAAATATTAGGGGAATATTTTTAAAGGAGAGAATATTCACAATGTATTCATTAAAAAGTAAAGTTAGCCCAGCCGGTGTGGTTCAGTGGTTGAGTGTTGACCTATGAACCAGGAGATCACTGTTCAATTCCCAGTCAGGGCACAT